>JABSTQ010002333.1:0-67164 GCA_013358835.2 Ixodes persulcatus | reverse complement strand
AGGCAATCGCTAAGCTAAGTTTCTGCCGCACTGCTACCAATATTCAGGTCCAAGTTTTCCAAGCTTGTATCAGCGAATAGAGCTTTTTTCATGTTTTTTTTTTATTTATTACTTTGTAAAATTTTTTTTTGTATGATCCCGCACTGAAAGAATCTCCTAAACACTAAACACTAGCTTTCCTCTTATGGGAGTTGGAGCTTCAGAAGCTTAGAGTTAACCTGAAAACATCGGTAGATCATCTCTTACGCGGGAGTCAATCAGGACTCCGTTTTGTTTCCGACAGCCTTTAGACATTGCTCGAACATTGCAACGATGTAGGTAACCTGCTTGAATGTAGCCTACACAATCTGAAATTGAGCAAACGTGGGCACCATGGTGGGGCAATATTTGTAATAATGGCCAGTCAAAGCAAGCAGGTTTGACTGGCCATTATTTGACTGGCCTCGGGAACATTTTAGAAACACACACACACACACGCACACGCACACGCACACGCACACGCACACGCACACACGCACACGCACACGCACACGCACACGCACACGCACACGCACACACACCACACACACACACACACACGCGCGCAAAACACACACACACACACGCACGCACACACACACACACACATATATATATATATATATGTAGATATATATATATATATATATATCTATATCATAATTGGGTTTGTGTGGATATTTATACAGCGTGTAGTTGGTCAGCCATTTCAAAGTTGCGACGAGTCACTCGCTGTAGATGAGTAATTCAGCCAGTGCAGTACAACCGCTAGCATGGGGTCTTTAACGTGCAGCACGCAGTAGTAATACACGACCGCACGCCGGTACGATGCTCATCCAGATCGAAACGGGAAGGGGTGGGGATTGAGCCCAGGATCCCTGGGTTCTGCAGCGCGAGCTTTCGCTCCACTTGCTCCGACCTGGTGTGCGCTAGCCCACTTCGCCACCGATCCCCCATATATATATAGGTGCACAAAGTTTTATAGTTGAAATGCGACATTTAATAGATAGCCTCATCATATGAATGGAGGTCCTTGTTATGTGTTTATTTCAAGTGTGAATTGAAAATATTATTTATTGGGATGAAGAGTAAACAGAATACAAGTACAAGTTAAAAGGTCACCACAGTAAAAATCAAACAAAAAACAGCATTTGGTTTTTTTAGAAGATCCGCTAGTTTTCTCTGGACAACGTCACATCTCTAGGCACGAATATATATCAGTATATATTGTCACAAATGAAGGTGACGAGAAGACGAACAGTGAACTGAAAATAAAGCTTTAATGGGCAAACTTGCGCCAAACGAAAAATGAAGAACGAGCGTCAAAACAGCAGAAAAGCGGGCGGCGATTCGGCAGCGTAACAGCAAGGGAGAGGTAGACTGACTCGACAAGGTCGCGGGTACCTGCTTATCTACAGTGCGTCACTATCTCGAAAGTTCGGCAAAGAAGGTTGGAGCGTCGCGCGCTTGGGGCGAGGATGAACTGGCACTTTCGAGAACAAGAAAGCAGGGGGAAAGTTACGTCCAGTGCGAGAATGAACGCGATTCTTCTAGAAGTCCGTGACCGAGCGTTGCTTTCTCGGCACTGCGGGCGGCAATATTTATATCCATGTTACAAATGTTCAATACCAGACATTCAAAGTCGTTCACAACCGCTTAGATGTTTGAAAACAATTTAACCAGTAGATAAGTGATTTCTGGATCTTATTGTTTTGTGCCAAAACAAAACGACAGGCTTCCCGATGCATTCGTTTACATCTACCAATTATCTATTTGTGCTTGCTGCGGTAAAAAACTAGAGTTCTCTCCGATGAAACAACAAATGCAGAATTTATCTATTGGCATTGGAATTTCATTTTCTTAGAAAACTTTTTTTTAAATGCCATGTTTATGCTTATTGACTTCGAAATAATGGTTTCAGAAACGTTCATTTATATAGATTGAGGATTTATCTAGAAAACATATTTTCGTCATGTCGTCAGCCCTCCAAAGCAGCAGGGGGGGGATTTGCACTTTTTTTAATTAGTGTTGTTTCGCTGTCGTGTAATATAGCCAGAGCATCTAACCATTCTTGGAAGCGCCTCTTTCTTTAGATTTATCTTGTCGCACCTTCCCAGGTTAAAAAAAATCTATGGCCAGCACAACCCCCTAAATACAAACAGACAAAATGTAAAAAAAAAGATTATGTGAGCAATCTTACTAGCTGATACTCGAGACAGGGCTTACGATTCGTCCTGCCCGGTGATGTGGTAGTCTGTTATCTTCAACCGTGAACTTTTGACGGTATCTTCCAATTCAAATCAGATTGCTGCTTTGTTGCTCTTTAGTATTATTTGCCTCATTGTTCTCGGTGGTTTATCTGTCGAAGAATGCCTGCTACCAAAGATAGCTTGCTCACAAACGACGCAAGCTGGTAGCTAGTTTCATGGGGACAATGAAGTTTCAAAGAGGAAGGTGCTACCAATGCTTCAGGTGAATTTTGTATGCCTCAGACTCAGAAAATAGAGAAACCTGAGGTTGAAATTTCAAATGCATTTTTCTCAGTTTATCTTTTTAGCAGGAAATGTTTTACGAGGAAAGGGATCATTTGACGTTCCGATAGCGTAAAAACTTAGTAATTCAGGAGTGTCCTGAACTTAATTTTCATGAAAAACAACTTAAAATACTGAGTCTAAAATAAAAAAACCTCTGTTTCATAGAAAAAAATTGTGAAATGTTATTTTTTTTATTTTTGGATGTTATTTTTTTCTTCTAGAATTGTCTTTTTTACAATTTGTACGTTAACTTGTACTAGGGCACTCTACTTCACAATAAAACACATTTTGCGGATTGCAACTAAAACTTTTCTTTAAAACATTTCCTAATGAAGTCTCTTATTTTCTGGAGCTTCAGAAGCGTAGGATGCTGTATAACTGAAAGACTGAAACTTCGGAATTTATAATTCCCAATAGCGCTTAATTCGTCCTGAAAATTTGAATAAATTTGAATGAAGGGTTGAAGAGTTGACCAGTTCGAGAGTATACATACCTTTGAAGTTTGCCCTTATAACGTTCTCAAGCGGGTAGTCAGTTTGACTCAAAGCTCTGACTTGTATTGTGGTATTCTCACTGAAATTAAAATAATTTACGAGCAAATTAATTTTAAAACATATGCGCCGAGAGACTAGGAGATAGAAGGAGACAAGAGCGTGCGGAGACGTCAGAACGCAGAGCTCTGATTGGAAGGAATAGTGGGTAGTTCTAAAGCTAGCGGCCTTTGTCTGACGTAGTTGACTGCGGCAGGTGCCTTCTTCGGACGCTCTTTCAAGAGTACTTTTTAACGAACACCGGCATCGTTCATGCAGGGAACTTTTCTGGAATCCTAGAGAAAAGGGGAAGGGAATGCAGTACAAGTTTGTTTAGGTAAAGTCGGGAGGAATTTGCAAACAGAAATCCGAAAATGTGGACATCGTCCGTATCAACAACGTTCAGGATCTGGAGAGAAGAAAATGTGTTACACTGCGGCGGTGTCTTTCAATACGTGTAAGGACTTCGATAAGTTGAAGCGGTTGCTCGTTGCACCCTACCACTCAATTTCTGTTCAGTAGGTTAACATTAGAAGTTTGAGAAAGTACTGGAAGTTTCTTAAAGTGTTGGTTAATGAAGTTTTGCTTCGCATTGACGCTCTTGTTTTAACGGAATCAACGAACCCGAAGCATTGTAGGATCTTTACCAGTTATCGGGCTACAATTACTTTTAGTTTTATCATGAGTATTTAATTGGAGGGGGGTGTTAGTATATGCGAAAAGTGAATAACTATGTCTCAAGTCAGGAAGTAACTTTCAGTTACGCAGAATGTATTTTCTTAAAAATCGAGAACTCCTTCCACTCTTTAAGTCTTTTAGTTCGCTATAGACCTCCTTCTAAAAGATACGGGCAATGTCTTCATGAGCTCACAGCGACCCTTGGCGCAAGTTACAGTCAGTGATTATTTTTCATTGTAAGACATATGAACATAGATTTGCTGAAAGATTATGAGTCCGAGGTTTGCGACTACCCTAACACTTGCTGGTGTAGGTATTGAAAGCGTTATCAGTGCGCCAACCATAAAAGAAGCGGTGGACTGTAGACTTGTGTCCTCGTGTAGGAACCATATTTGTGTGAGGACGGTAGAAGCAACAGTGAAATCGGCAGTAATTTCGCAAACAATGGCCGACCATTGTTTTGTTGGGCGCCAAATGACTTGGCAGTCTGCCCCGACAGTGTCTGCGAAAAGTGATCGAAAAATCGCTCAAATCTTCGATAAAAAGATTTTGAACAGATCGTCACGCGATTTCTCTAAGCGGCATCGCACTCTGATGATTACTGAACGTTTGTTCAAGTCCACGACTCTTTCAAGGCGAAGGCACAGCGCAACGTTTAGTAAAAGAAACCATGCACAAAGTACATGGGTCTAATTCTTGAACACTTGTCTTGGAGTAAGCAGTTGACCCACATCTGTCGTGACTTGCGGAACATGTCCTCTTCTTTATATATTATTGGAAGTTTTCGTTCCCTTTGTTGTCTGAAAAAGTCTAGTCCATGCCTTGGCATACAGTATACTCAGGTACGGGGTGACTGTATTTGTTCACGGTGCAGGGCTCTGGCATGCTAAGGAGAAGAATATTCTCAAACGTATTTTAAAAAGTGTGGCATATAATTTTTTTCTCTAAAAGTGCGAATATTTTCAGCGATCTCGAAAAGCCAAATTTTCATTTTTTATTCCTGGAAAAGGTGGTACTCCGGTATGTTTAGACGCACAACTAAAATTTCGTATGAACCGTCTCGCACTTTAAGACTGGCGGCCCGTTTTAAGCGTCCTCGCTGTTTCACGAGCTTAGGATGAGAACTCGAACTTAACTATGTTTCTGATATGTTCAATGAGCTCACGAATTCTTCCTCTCTTTTGGCTTCTAGGACAAAATTAAAAAGAAATGGCTCTGCTCTACTATGTCGGACACAGTCCAGTTTTTGTTTGCTTGATTTTCGCATTTGAATCAGCCTTTAATTCAGTGCTCTTATTGATGTTGATTTTGTTTCTGATCAGCCTCGATAAAAAGGTGAGTCTGTCAAAGCTAGGTCAAAGGCTTGTTGGACAGGACCCTACAGTTTGTGAACAAAAAACTCCTCACACACGTAAAGTTCCAAGCTCAAACACACATCACATACGCTGTGATACAAACGATGATGGTCACACAAACACACGCACGTAAAGATCACAGTCACAACGTTGCATTAATACATCGGAGCACTTGTTAAAGTTTTTTTTAGCGAGTCCACAGTGTAAACATCTTCCGGTAAGCTATTAATTATAGAGGGTACATAAAAATTCTGAATACTTTTTCAGTACTTCGTCACAACAAAAGGCATTTCATAGTGCTCGATGTACCGAAGCAATCTAGACACGACATAGGGTACTTTGAAATTATCACACCAGAAGTGTTTCAGTACAACGGCCTGAACCAATAAAGAGCTGAACAATGGCAAACCCAAGGCTTCTATCATACCTTCTTTGGTTTGCGACATTGAAGCATTGACAATGCTTATAAATATTCCTCTCAAGATTGAGTCAATTTTTTTCTACGCCATCGTCCGTGGCTGTGCCTGAAAATGGTAATTCTGTAACGCAGAACACTGCGTGCTAAGGCGTGAGGTATTGGCTTTTTTCGTTGAATAGTAGGTAATAGAGCCCTGGCATTGTACAGTAAACAAGATACATTTTTCAGTCATTTACAAGGTTTTGACAGAGGGGAATTCCACGACAAATCACTGTCAAATTCAATTCGTTAATATTTAACATGATATTTAATTCGTTAATATTTAACTGAGTTGGACCTAACGGTTACAAAAATGTTAAAAAGACGCGATAAAAAATAACCTTGAGGAACCCCAGCTTTTAAGGTAACTTCGGAGCTTCCACTATCATCTATAGAAACTAGTTGTGTCCTCCCAGTTAAAGGTTCAGGAGAAGAGATAGGAATTGGCCGCAGGATCCAATGTTGTCAAATTTTGTGAGTAAAATCTTGTGACTCACAGCATCGAATGTCTTTGCCACATCAATAAAGAGCGCGCAAGCAACCTGATGCCTCTCGAAGGCTAGATGCAATTTGTTTGTAAAATCTTCTAGAAGTGGGTGGCTTCCACGCCCGTTGACAAATCCATATTGATTTTAGGCGACATATTATTAAAGCGATCAAGAAAGGCTGTCATAGTTTGGAAAAGAACTTGTAGTTGGGCTAGTTGGTGTTGACTGTATTGAACCATAGTTAAAAGCGCTAAAAAGACGTACACAAGATAGAAGACAAACACGGGCGCTACTCACAACTGTATTTGGAAAGGAAGATGGAAGTACATATATATATTTCTGATACACTTATAGTCACCCAGGCTACACATGCGCGAGATACTTTTTTATGCTCTTGTATCTCGCGCATGTGTAGCCTGGGTGATGATAAGTGTATCAGATATATATATATATATGAGTACTTCCATCTTCCTTTCCAAATACAGGTGTGAGTAGCGCCCGTTTTTGTCTTCTCTCTTGTGTACGCCTTTTTAGCGCTGTTCACTATGGTTCCATATAGTTTGGAAATTATGTTTTTCTAAGATTTGGTCAATACAAGCAAAATGTAAATTGGTCAATAATTGTGAAGTATTTTATGCTCTCTCGCCTTAAATAGGGGCTTCACTAGTGTACTCATCAAATCAACCGGGGTCATCCCGGAGGAAATTAAACCCTTCAACACGTAAAGGAGCACAAGTTTTATGGAATCATAATTTCGGCCCAGATCATCCGCGCTGATGCCATAGATACCAGACGCCTTGTTAGTTTTGAAACTAAAACGCGAATTTCGTAGATTAAGTTCTGACATTTGGGGTCTTTTTATGCTGGGCCTTTTTTTTTTGTGTACGTGACAGCAAAGCCCGACTTGTATCGAATTTTTATGTGCATTTTGTGTGTGCAAAGTTTCACTTCTGTAAAGGTTTTTTTTTTTTTTGTTTGCTTGTTTTGTGCACGAGACTGTGCGAGATTCGACTTGTTTTATTTTTAATGCGCGTTCGGTCCTACAAGCCCCTGCTGGCATTAATCGGACCCGATAACACACTTGGAGACAGCGGAATTTGTGATTAAATTATTATTATTATTTGGCGAACCTGCACTCTGCCTTGAATATGCTCATCCTTCACAAATAAAACATATTATTATTATTATCATTAATATTATTATAATATTTTTTAGCTGATGAGTGAAGTACTTACTATTTCTTTTCTTCCGTATCGTAACTCATTATTGTGTAATTGGCGGTTTTGTTCGGTTTGTCTGTAATATTTGCTGTTGCGAAGATACATTTCTTATAAACGGGAACGTTGGTGCGAAACATCAGAAAATACATATTATTTGACGTTTCTTCTAGGACCTGCAATCATCAAAACAAAAAATTTCTTTATATTTTTCCCAATATTAGGAGTAGACGCATGGCAGGGCCAACTAAATAGGGCACTTACTCAGATTTAGGCATTCCTATCCTGTCGACAGTAAAAATCAGGCATTGCCCCACTTTAAGAGAAAGAGGGGCAAAACAGTTAAAAATGAAAAGAGGCTAGCCTAGACTAAATCTCCTGCATAAATGTCTCCTTTGCAGATGACTGCACATAATTTTAGTCGAATTTTCATGGCAATGTTCAGTTGGATGGATTTATAAAAACTTAATTTCTCTTTCAGGTTCAAGGTGTCCAATCCACATGCAAGATTTTCAAATATTGAGTGGGGGCTTGATTCATACTTTCCTGTGTGGGACATTTTAGGAGGAAAATGTTGTGTAGCAAAGAAAACACCAGTGACACATGATAGGTTGCCATTATTAGAACAATTTTTATTTTCTGGAAAAATAGTCCATGTCTTTCAGTGTTTAATTGCTGCTTCACTGAATAAAGTTTGTTTCATTGCGTGTTTTCAAGCGTTTCCAGGAATGTACCGTATTTTCTGGGCTATACCTTTAAAAGTTGAAATTTTAGGCTGTGCGGACTATGTGGGATTTTTGTTTTTCAATATCGTTGATTATGACGAGACGAGACGGATTTTGTGAATGAAAGAGTGTGTTAATGATGATTTATGTATATTATAGGCTTTTTTGAGAGCTAAGACAGCAGACATTTCTCAAGGTGTGCCGTCTATGAGAAGATATTCGGGACGACTAAGCACCAGGTGTGGACTATGCACCGTGAGTGGACAATCTAAGCAAAATCTTTTCGTTTTTACCCCAAATTTGCCCCTGCAGACTATAGTCTGGAATATATGGTACAGCAGCATAATGCAACGCTTTCAGGGATGTTTTGTTGACAGTGAAAAAGATTCTGATTGAGTTGTATCACAACCACGAGTAGGTATACACACAATTTTGTGAGAATATAAAAATGCTCCCCGTGCTCTTAACACGGTGACATTGTCGCAGACTCGAAGTATGGCCGGCAGGACACTTGCAGATGATGTACACATCTCGAGAAGCAAGGACTGTCAAAGAAATTGTAGGGCCGAGAACCCCGACTATTTCAGGGATCTTGCAATGCAGATCAGCTGTTCATGATATTCCAAATCTCACGAAAGATGTCTCCCAGTTCGTGAGAAAACAGTCACCGCCTAAGCTTATTCAGCTTTAGCCAACCTATACTGAATCTTGGGATACCGACTAAACCAAAACATGTAACTCGAAGACAGAAGAGACTACAGAAGTTGCCAATCAACTAACGATACTTTTAACTGGCTAAGAACCGGGCACATATAGAGAATAAAAAATAGACGAGGAAAGGTCACCTGTATCTTCGAGTGAGGGAGTGAAAATTAATTTAAATCAAATAAGAATCTTTCACGAGCAATTACAGGGTTTGTAGGTTCCCTGCAATTAGTCTTTATTCAACACCTCAGCTGGCATCTCGTCTAGTAACTTGTTGCAAGATGAGCCTCAGCGTCGTCCTTGCAGGTGTTCACGAAGTGCACGCTGCAGATCCTCGTTGGCGGAATCAAAACTGAACCGCCCCCACTGAAATATAAATCAATAATATAAGATCTCTGGTGTGATCAGCGGAAAATCAATACGAAATAATAAAAACGATTATTGTCCCTAACAAGTAAAAACGAAATCAGGCTTTTTTTTTTTTTTTAAGGGGGGGGGGATGGTTGAGGCGGTTTGGATGTGCCTTCCTTGTGTGTTGTTTGGAAGGGGGGATGCATGTGTATATTATAGGGTTGTACATGATGGCTATAAACAGCTCAAAAAACGGGATCATTTATTAAGAAACTCACACGGCAGGACAAAGCTGTACTCGCAACCCCCCAAAGCACCCCCCCCCCCCTAGCTACAAGACTGCTGACGTAAGTAAGCTGAAGTAAGAACGGCAGGGCGTCTCTTCTGAACGGCCGACCTCCTACACGTCTTTGTTGCCCTTCGCTGCGATTTGGCTGTATACGTGCACACTGGAGGCTCGCGAGACAGAAGCCCTCTCGAAGGTTGGAAGCTAGTGCTGGAGAAACTGATGCTCCTCCCTGCCGTTCTCATTCTGTCGGTGATTCTAGTTGAAATATTCGTGCCAAAGGGTCCAACATCGCGACCGAGGCCCCGTCAAACACTTCAAGGGAAGCGACAGACGGGCACGTAAATCAAATATTCTGTCAAGCAGGCACTGCCAACTGACTTTCACGCCATTTCGTTTTTCAGGCGTATTTAGCAAAACTGATCTTCCAACGAACGAGAAACTTACTTTTGTCGGAGCACTGCCGTGCCGTTCAGGCTTGGCGCCGTTCGAGTCTCGTACGGCCTTTCAGGGAAGCAGTAGAATTTTAAGGACTGACTACAACAATATCGGAGGTTGTTACTGCGATCAACAAAGAAATATTTGTGCTAGCCGGGCTTTTATATCTTCTTTATCGCAATCATTATTATTGACTAGCGTACCCGACCGCCTACAACGGAGAAGCGAGGCGAAAAACAACGAGCCACTCGGATTCGGGCATCCCGCCAGGGGCTGGAATGGCGAAACTTGAGCGCTTCGGTCCTATAACGCCACTTGTCAAGTGGTAAAAAATGTGCAACATGGCTGCGGCCGGGTGGGGGTCACTTTCAGCTGCCACTTTACCGCGCTAAGCTCCCCTACCTTGCTGGTCATGACGCTCAATCACCTTTCTCGCGGGTGCGTGCACGAGAAAGAATAACAAGAACAGAAGAGATGCATGAACTGCATATTTATTTTGTTGCTTTTTTTTACTCATCCCGGTCACTATTTACCGCAAATCAACAGAAGCTGACAGACGCTTGTATTGGATCGTAGCTCATACATGATGAAAAACTGAATGCCACATTCTTGGTCGCGTCTTGGGAGCGTTGCAGAATTTTGCGGACAGGGGCAGAATAGCAGACGGAATAGCAGATTTCGTGTCTGCGTCTCACTGGCATTGCAGACGACGATAGACGGTGGTGAAATAGCAGACGTTGCCGGAAGCTGCCGCGCGTCTGCTCGCACGTCTGGCAGGCCCAATCAGACGCCAGACTAGACGCACCGGATGTCGCGAAAGGGAGATACTAGGCTTGTTAACGTGTTCAACGGAGCAGTTAAACCAACCAAGTAGTAATGGGCGGTTCCACTGATCTGTGGGCGGGGCTTAGAGCGTGCCGTGACCTCCACCTAAATTGCGTATAACGACGTAAATATTGCACGAATTAAGAAAATTATAGAAGAATATACGTATCCTTTTTATACCCTTTAAGAAATCTTTTTTTTTTCTCAGTTCAATGTCCCTATAAGTTTGAGCGTAGCAGAAGCTACCATACTCTGTTTCACCTTGTGTTGTACCGCAGGAAAGGCTACAAGCGCGAGCTCCTTGATCTATGGCACACCTCGGCGGCACAAGCTCTCGTGCACCAAGGGCAGCTGCCAACGCTATGAGCTCGCGCTTCTAGCCTTCGCTGCGGTACAACATAAGGTGAAACGGAGTATAGAGCGGGCTCCGGGCTTTCAGCGTCTCTGCCAAGCACGCGTGCTCCTGCAGTGCCAGCGCTGTTCAGTGCCACGTGCTAGCGCTTGTATCATCGGCTGCGTCTGGACTTAAGCTGAAACGCAGTATTCGCGACTCCAACTGACTATAGGTGGCGCCACTCGTATTTCGATATGGCGGTTATAGTGAGGGTCGGAGATGCGAGCCGCTGCTGAGCCTGTCCAGTGTGCTGGCCTCACTGAGCGACACAAATTATTCCTGCTTATACGAGGAAGCAAGGGTGTTATGAACGCAGGTCACCTCTTTATCCTGAAAAGAAAAAACGGTGTTTAGCGTAATATTTACTCTAGGAGACACGTTTTAATTCTTGGACGAAACCGAAACTAATCTCTATTTTGGATCTAATTTCTCGCTATCGGTGTGAATATCGGATATATTCATAACTCGAGGTGTGTCTCACAGCGTTATTATTGAGCAAAAGAAGCTGTTGGTGGAAACTTTCTTTTATGACATACATGTCCGACCCAGGCACTTCAAAATAATTTGGAGAGTTCAGTGTTCCTTTAAAGGTAGTCTTTCATACAAAATATAGGTAAGATATGATGTTGTATTTGTTGAAGCTATCAGTGCTGCTATATGTGTGGACTTGCGCCCTATTCTCGCTCAGGTAATTGTCATATGAAATAATGAACTGCCAAACTTTTAACGCGTTTTGGGGTATTAAGAAGATTAATTGGTTTAATTCCCAGCACAATAATAACAGAACCAATCCAAATTTTATGAAATATTGCCACGGGTGACTAGATTAGAATATGCTCACAAACCTTATAAATAAGGAAAACCTGTTCTCACTACAAAAACCCTAAGACGGAATCTGAGTCAGACAGTGTGTGTGTGTCTTTTTTTTTTTGAAGTAACGCGTGACGCATCTGACTTTATATTGCATCCAGTCTTTGGCTGTTTGTCTATATATATCATGATAACAAAGTCAGCATTTTTTATATGCTCAAAACAAAACAAAATGTGACCTTTCTGAAAAATCTTTCATGATTAAATGGCGTATTTTTGTGATCGTGGCATTCATTTGGGGCCTACATTGCCGCAATTTGTATTATTAACAATAATAAAATGAAGATATTTGAATACGTAGTTTTTCAAGCTTTCATATAATTTGTTTCTTAGGATCTAATTTCAAACGCGCGAACAAGTATGGCAATTAAAATTGTGCAAATTATCATCACTGGTGCCAATTGCAGCATTTTTATTAACAAGCTATAAAATATAAATACTGTAAAACCCTCAATGTTCACGAGCACTTAATTTTCGCGAATTTCGCGAATAAAAAAATTCGCGAAATTTTGGGGCACGCAAAAATTTCGGTTTTTAAGAGTTTGAATGCAGGCGTCTGGAATTCGCGAAAGTTAGTGGACGTGATTATGTCCTCTGTGAACGGTTCCCGAATTATAGGGGCCGTGAAAGTAAAGGGTTTTACATTAGTCTACAATGAAATAAAACATTAGAGGTAATCTGAGAAATCCATGTGAAACTACATTATTTGTGGTTAAAACATATGGTGCTATCAAAGCGACTTTTGATAATCGGGAAAACTTCCAAAGTCGCCGCCAATCCTATGGAACCAAATTCCCCCCCCCTCCCCCTCCGGGGAAAAAAAAATCTTCTCAGAGCGTTTTGTTTCATTCTTAAGCGCAGTCGACTTGCCAATCTCATGGCTTTAAAGTTCGAAGGACACCTGCCCACTTGCACGTCTGCTCACTGCAGCGCGTTTCTGTGGCGTTGGAAACCGGTGAAACGGTAGTGAGCTTTAGTATTGCGTATGCGAGAGAACGCAAGCACTGTGTGTTTGCGTTAGCGTTGCGTGTTCCACACTGCGCGTGTGCGGAGCCCAAAATTGCGGTCTTGGTTTGGAGCATGGCGAAGACGCGCATGCACAGCGTGGAGCACGCAACTATAACGCAAACACACAGTGCTTGCACTGTGTGTTTTTCTAATAAGGTACAATCCAATACCGGCTGCAGCACTACATTGGGACTGCGAATAGTGTTGTTTGCATTCAGAAATTACATTTCGACAGCCATGATCACGAGCAGTTCCGCCGTGTCCGCTGAGCAGGAGAACCGGGGGACCCTCACCAGAGCGCTTCCCCTTTCTGCCGCTGGAGGGCGAGCAACGAGCTGGAGACGCGAATAGCAAGACGGCCCACCAGGTGTCTCTGTTGGAGATGAAAAGCCTAGCCAGTGCTGTACCCCTGCTAGAGGAGATTTTAACATGCGTCACGCAGAAGATGAACAGGACGGCACGCCGATTCGCCGGCACCTGTGGGGATTGAACCCAGAACAGCCGTGTTCAATCTTCACTTACGTACGGCAGCTGGAGATTGAAGGCGAGGCGCCTGGCACATGCTAACGCACTGCTGCTTACAGGCTGCCGTGCATAAACACACACGTCAACTGACCCCCCAGGGAGCCGAACTCCTGAGGTATTCCAACATTGTTGGCTTTGACGTCACGTGGGTGCAGCAGCGAAATGCTGACAATGGCGTCTATAACGGGATATCATTATAGGCACAGCTCCCACTCACTCGATCGCTTGAGTCGTCGTCCACCTTTGGACATGAAAGAGACGGAGGTATCAATTTATAGCACGAAATGCTTTTTAACGGAAACCCCCATTTCAAGAATGTTTGGTCGTCCGTCCGTTTGTCCGAGCAGTTCGCGCTCAGTTTAGCATGAAATTTCAGTGATGTGACCTAAACACAAATTCAATTTCCCCGATAAATTCAGAGGGAAATTTGATGTCACGTGACCTGACGTCAGGAGACCTACAGACCAATTCGGTTTACCCGCTAAATTTAGCGGGAAAATTGACGTCACGTGATTTATACACCAATCAGTTGACCGCCCAAATTTGGCGGGGAAATTGATAAAAATATAGGTCCTTCGTCATTCCCCGAAGTGACTGTTTGATGTGTTCTAAAGAATTTAAACGATCGCTTCTCGAATACCGCATTTCAGGCATTATGGTATTTTGTAGATAGAGATCGCTGTGAATTCTCTTGCACAAAGGGAGCTATGCCTTAAACTTTCACAAGGTAATGTGGTACGACCATACAGCTTTGATGAGACTTTAAGATCGCTGCGGCTAGGCGGCGATATTTCCTGTCAATTTTAGAGCGATCCTGAGGATTGAAAGAATCATATAGTTGGACAGAAAAATGCACTAAGTTCTTTACTTTCATGTGGTCGTGTATGCTCAAGCGAAATAAATAATGTTAATTTTTTTATACAAACCCTAATGACGCATCGTCCTCTATTTGTATTTTTATTTTGAATTGAAATGAATTTCTATTTAGCTTGCATTTGGCATATTCGCTTATAGAAAATACCTATTTTACACCACTATTTTCATAGTTATGAAAATTGGATTTTGTGTAATTTTACAGTTTAAGTTCTAACCCAGAAAAACAGCAGCGAATGCATATTGTCACGGATCAAAAATGTCAGACGAGAAATAACTAAGAAAACTTGATGTTTAAAGGTGGGAGAATTTGTGACTATAAACTTGAACGAACCCGACGGCAACTCTTTTATGTTGCCAGGCACTGTTATCGTTTTACATTAATAGTTGTTCTATCTGGACATACGACAGTCAAGGCCGACGCGCTGTGTGCATTTCCATACTCGGGAAGCAGACGATGCAGGCCTGTGTTCGTCGGTAGTGACCTGGGCCGAAATAGACTAATGGCCCGTTCACACACTTGCAACCGAGTTGGACCTTCTGAGACAAGACCGGTTTTTAAGCCTCTTGCGACGGCTTAGGACCCGCGCCGCAGGAGCACGTCCGGTCCTACGCCGTCGCAAGAGACTTAAGGACCGGCATTGTATCAGGCGGTCCTACTCGGTTGCAAGTGTGTCAATGGGCATTAAAGGGGCGATGCAACAAATTTTGTACTTTGCACAAATACCGCTTAGAACGGATCCCTGACGTTAATGACCTATGAAACACGTGTTTGTTTTTCACCCCACACAATTGAAGTCCCAGAACGAAAATTAAAGAAAAACGAGCAGCGTTCACCCCCTCAACTCGCAGCCAGAACAAGCGGCCATGTGATCTGGAGCCAATTATATGCCACCAATGTTGATCATAGCCACGCTCTGGTGTTGGCAAAGCACAGGACACGCTCTGAGGTCCAGACATTGTTATGGCTCGGCTATTGTCGTCGTTGCAGCGATTTTACACGGGCCACTTCCCGAATGCTTCTCGAGCTAGTAATTATCACGAGCCCAAATCGAGTGCCACGCAATTGTCGGGTCCAATTTATGAACCGCATTCAAATATCGTCATTGGGCTGTACTGTGATCCTGTGATACAGCGACGTCATCAAATTTTGCAAAGGAGAGATTGAATGAAAATGATCGCTTTTGTCCTTGAAATTACACCGCAACAAAGGAGTTTCTTGGCCAGTTTCGTTGCGTGCGAGTATCCTTGAGTCCCACTATAGTTCTCTGTAGTTTTATTTATTTCCTTTTATCTTTTCTAAATCACGTCTTGCTTGTTTGTTTGTCTGTATCTGTTCTTTTAATATTTGTAAAATGTGCGCACTAGTAAGGCCTCGAGCTGTTTGTGGGAACATTAAGCAAAATAAATAAATAAATAAATAGTGCCAGTAAGCTCGTGTAAAGTGAAAAACATTCAAATTGAATATCGTTGCACCGCTCTTTTAAAATAAAGGCGCCAGTATCATTACGTAACGGAAACATTATGCATAAAAGTGAGGATAACGTCCACTTCAACTGAATAAAACGTGTTTTTAGGAGAGTGTTGAAGACCTAGTGGCGAGGTATCACACCGTTGACGCCTCGTTGGCGAGCGCCGGCGGGCGATGCCCACGAGGTGAGCGCCTGAAAACATAAAAAAGCTCATCTTAAAAAATGAAAAAAAAATTTTTCAGCAACAACGGAAATTATTTTTATATTTTTTTTTATATGTTGAGCACATGAAGTGGATTGGACTTTTGGCTATTTCGAAAGTGGCGGGCACCGTTGCCCACATGGCCCACGTTGCTTTTTCAGACTCTCATTAAGGCCGTGTCCGATATATTAGAGATATTTTCATTTTATTAAAACGCATCAAAAGAAGTCTGATTCAAGGCGAAGGCAAGCCATGTCCCTTCAACGAAACTAAACCTAATCTCCATCGGAATACACTGCTCATCGCCAAGTCATGTAATTTTTTTAGTAGTTACTTTGCGTTTTTCTTTGCTTGTGCTCTCGTGAGTATTTAGGTGGAACCGTAAGAAGGATAAGCTAATTATGTTTAGTTTCTGTATTGACATAATGGTTCTTGAAATATGGCGCTTATGCATACCTGTAACGCTAAAATAATAAAACGTGTTGATTCAAAAGTATAAAAGTAACGCCAAAGTACGTTCTTTACTTTTTAACGGTAACGGTAACTGTAACGCGTTCCTATTTTTTTAGGTACCGGAGGTTGGTAACGTGTTTCTTTTATTTGCAGGTAACGTTACGTTACTTTTTTTTCCTGTAACGACTACAGCACTGCTGTACGCACCGTGTCCTTGAGGTGGTTTATTTTTTTTTTTTGACTTAGAAAGACTTCGAGGATGGCCAGCACCGAAATTAGCATCAGGCTTTCACAATGCATTATAGTCGTCTTTTATCCTTTGTTTTTTAGCCATATTATTCTTTCACTTTCATTGCCCCAATTTATTTGGCCACTAGATACCACCTCGTCTTCATCTCTCCTGAAATTTGCGTGGCTTGTCTTCGCCTTGATTCAACTACTGTCTGATCGGGGGATTAATGGCCGAGTGAGCTAGCGCACACCATCTCGGAGCACGTGGAGCGAAAGCTCGCGCTGCAGAACCCAGGGATCCTGGGTTCAATCTCCATCCCTGCCCGTTTCGATCTGGATGAGCATCGTACCGGCGTGCGGTCGTGTATAACCACTGCGTGGTGCACGTTAATGACCCCAGGTTAGCAGTTTCTACTGCACTGGCTAAATTGCTCGTCGACAGTGGGTAGCAATGTCGCCATATTCTGGTAGAGTAAACGCCTGGTGTATACACAACTAACGACTAATTTGTTTGTTTTTATCGTCTGATAAAGTCGCGAGATGAGATGTATACTACCTGCTTCACATAGTCCACGTAGGTCACCCTACGAAGGTCGGCGAGGTACGCTGCATTGAAGGGAGTGGTGCAGGTCCGCAGTGCCCTGTAGCGGCTGGCTGGGGTCCGATGAAGGAAACCGAAACAAAGATTTTGTTGACAAATATTTCCCAAAATGCACCTGAGCCGCTAGGTGCGCCTTTGTTTTGCACATTGTCCCTTAGTAATATGACTAGAGAACATGCCTTACGGTAGGCAGTTTTATCTAGTTTTTCTCGTAACTTCGTTTTCGCGCTTGGTGCGAGTTCCAGCGCAGTTTCTTTACCCGCGCCTATTTTTGTGCCGGTAGCAGCGGGCCCGCTGTAAGCGGCCCGCGGGCAGGGTTTCATTGGGAGGACTGCAGCCAGCTACGGGCCGGTCAGAAGACCTCCGCGGGCCGGATTTAGCCCGCGGGCCGGGGTTTGGAGACCCCTGCCCTAAAGTATACACTTGATACTCATACATATTGTATTGTTTATGATGCAGAAACTTTCACGCAACATTTAGAGTTAGAGAGCGTAAGCAACTGAGACTCACTGTTGTTGAAAAAATGCAAGTTTCGCAATAACTGCGATAAATAAGTTTTGTAAAAAAAAAATGAACGGAAGAAACTTTGAAATGGTAGAATTACCATTTCTTAAAATGGTAATTAAAAATGCCCTCGTTAAAATTTTTATTGTTGCCTTCTTCGGAAGACTGAGGTCTACCGGTGCATCAAGTTTGACAATGTAGGACCGAAATTTCGGGATGTGGAATTGTGTTCCGGCCCAACGACATCGTTGGTGAGCCTCGCCTCAAGCCAAGCGCGAATGAACTTCTCGGAGCCTAATACCTACGGCAGCGAGCAGCCTTTCAGACTCAAGTATAAGTCGACTGTTGAGATCTATAGCCCCTTCAGTGTTCTCGCCTCGACAAAATCGTCTTCGAATATTTGTGAAAAACAAACTGCACCTTCATCCTTCAGTTAGGAAACCAACGTGAAACAATGCCCACGTTCAATTGAACCCCTTAATTGAGGAAAGCAAAGGCAACGATGCTGACTGTGACGTAACCCCCGCGGATCCCATGCACGCCCACGTTGGATGGGCTGGACGGTATTTCGTAGAAGCCACAAGCGCCGCCGCATTGTGCTGTTCATCTACCTAACACGGTTACGTTAACGCGCCGCATTCTGATACAGAGGCTTGCCGACCGTTTGAAAGCTTCAGATTTAACGCGCAAAGGCATTTACGTCTCCGCAAAGAAACGAGCGAGAACTCATCTCGCTGACGAAAACTACCGAATTAGAATCCAATCCCCCGCGAACATACTCTCGAGTGGCGTTTGGGTCCCATCACTTGTCCCTGAATTCTTCAAATTACAGTGAAAATGAATACTTTAACTGCAACCATGGAATTTCAGAATTTCAGGCTGATGGAGCCTGAAATTAGATACTGCAATGACATGACAAAGGAAAGACCTCTGAGGACTTTATAACTAACTTAGAGTGCCGCACGCAACGCATTCTGAGTGCTGGACTCCTCGGTGTAAAGAAACGGATGACTGTTTTAACTTTTGAGGGCCGAGGTATCTCTAGAATTTCAACATATTATACCGGCATGACAAGAGAGGGTGTCTATTAAAGGGCAACTCCGCTCAATTCCAAAAACTTTAGGCTGACATGTGATTCCATTTCACAAAGCACTACTAAATAACTCTACGTCTTCGGATTCGCGAAATGCGGAATATTATTTGTGTAATCTTAATTTAAACATCAGCTGATACCGAGACCGAAACTTCGGTTGCGTAGGCAACATTGGTCTCGTGTCGTCAGAGTCATGGCCACGTCACGTTTAACCACGTGGTCTTGTGACGTTCTTGGGGGCGAGGTACAGGACACGCGACAGGGGCAGGTCACTTTGCATGGCGTGGACGGTGATGGCCCGGGGGAGAGGGGGAAGGGGTGAAGACGAAAGAGGTGAGGGGGAGCGGAGAAACAGACTGATAAGCGCTCAGGGCAGCGCAAACTAGCGCAACCGCGTTACGGTGATCACGTGGACGCCGTTGTGCCAACACCGGGAGGAGAAACTCATGACGTCATCATTCAATTTCGCTCTGAGAAGTAAAAACAAACAAAACCTGAGAATGACGTAGAGATGCCTCTGACGTAGTGGCTCAGCGTTGGCCGCTCCAACTCCGTCGCATTGACTGCGCTAACGATTCCGCCTCACGTCGCACGCTAGAGTTGGCAGATTTCGGCGACTTGGCTCATTTGAAAGATTGCTGGCCAGTTTAATAAATATATAGACGGAATTAGATCGTAATATTTGACACGGGGTCTTCCTATATGATACTGAAGAGGGCAGCATAGGTTTCTAAATATCAAAAATGAAGCGGAGTTGCCCTTTAAATTACATATCTCAAATTCCCTGATTTTTCCAGGTTTTTCCAGGTTTTTCCTAAAAGCCTCAGACATCTGAGGCTTTTATAACTAAGTTGGGGTGCCGCACGCAACGCATAGCGAGTGCTGTACTTCTCGGTGTAGAAAGACGGATTGCTGTTGAAAACTTTGAGGGCCAAGGTATCCCTAGATTTTAGCCATAATATGCCTGCATCATAAGAGAGGGTGTCTATAAAGTTACTATATCTCAAATTCACTGATTTTCCCAAGGTTTTTCTTTAAAAATTTTATTAAATTACCTGATCATTACAAAAGAAGAAAATGCGGAGGAAGGGGTTTCATCGACTGTTAGGGCTGTTCCCGTGTAATACGGTGAATCAGGTGTTGTCTTGTGTTACCCCGTTATGACTCGGGCAACTGTTACTCAGTGCGAAGTCCATCCCCGCCACACCATCACGCTTTGTTGCTTGTCACTGTGCTGCCCACAGCGCACATTTGCCCTTACTTAGCCAAATTTTGGATGATTTTCCTGACAATTCCCTCACTTCTCCGGATGCGTTTAAATTCCGTAACAATTCCAGGGTTTACACATTGGTAGACAGACACCCTGTTGCCAAAAACTCGTGGCCTGTCGCACATGCTTCCATCTGGGCCGGAAACAAGACACCTCTCCGAATAAGTCATCACGACGACCCGATGACTGAGTGCTCTCAAGAAACGCCCCAGTTCAGAAACTGTTGTAGTCAACATATCAGGATCGGCCCTAAATTCCCCCAACACGGCTCATCCTTGCGTCGCACGGCTATTCCCTGGACGGACTGGTCCCAGCCTTGACCTAAGTGGCTCTTCAAAGATGAATTAAGGATTTTTTTTTTCTGTTGTGATAACTTACTTTAGCAGTACCGTCAACGCTCCAAGTTCACACACCACCCAGTGGTAAAACTTCAAGCAAATGAACAAAAACTAAAAACAAAAATGAAGCCAACCGTGTAACGGCACCTGGGCTTGGGGTTCCCGCTCAGGGCAGTGATCCGGCTTCAAGGCGGGACAACCTGACTGCTTCATGGGCGAAATTTGTCGCTCTTCGCACAGAGAGCTTTGAATTTCGCTTACGCCTTTACCACCTCGAGTCAGGGCGACAGCTGACGCCTCCAGGTGCTCCAAAACAACCACTCCCATCGTCCCCGCTGAAAGCTAGTGTCGTAGGAGCACGGACTTGCACATCCGTCGGACCGTGGCAACTTCCATCATCAGCGAGGAGTCGACAAGCTGTGCCGCACTATCATCGCCTTTATGCGATCCATTGAACATGACGTTCGGTGCTAAAAGGGACCAGATGATGAACACTCTGGTGGCTCTTCAATGGAACTTCCCTGAGTTGCCCTGCACAGTAAACTTCAAAACATCTATATTGGTTTAACCGGCCCTTTATCACTCCCCCCTGAAAAAAAAAAGAATAGTTTTGTCAAGCTCCATGTTTCTCAGACATACTTATTGCCATGGGTGCCCAAATCTTTGCAGAACCAGAGCTTATTCGACTCAGTACATTTTCTCTACGAAAGATGTTGCACCACACAAAAGAGGTGTGCGAAAGGAGGGACTTATATTCAACCAACACACTGTAATATTTAACAAACGAACAACACAGCCAAGCTTTGACTTCCCGATAAAAACACATTTTTATTATCAGTTTTGCCAAGTTAGCAATAAAAGAACCGCTAAATTTAGACGAGGCGCGAAGGGCAATGTAATGCAATTGACTGATTTTTATTACTTCATAAATACTATAAATAAATAAAACCACACTTAGAAGAAAGCTCTTTATTTTCTTCGACAGACACTTAGCACCGAGATGTTTCAGTGGCGCCCTCTAATGGTTTCCATTCGTGACGTGACGAGCGGAATTTTCCTCGTCATGACGTCACGAGTTGTATTCATGGCTACTTATTATCAGTTGCGAACTAAGCTCGATTGTGTGTGTAAAAAGCAGGATAGAAGCTTGGAATCATCGCGTTCTTAAAATAACAACGTCAAAGTTAATAAAGACATCATAATGAGCGTTGCCCCGATCACAAATGCCGATCACAGAGACGCTTTTGCGAGCCAATGTCACCAAAAACCTCTCCTGTTTTTTTTTTTCGCGAGTATGAAGTTCTTTGTGTTTTCTACGACTTGAAAGTCTTTATTTCTCACCATAGTCTTGGCTGTTCCACAAAATGATGAACTATCGCCAGATCACCAGACAATAGACTCCTTTGGTTAGACTATATCTTATTATCACTCAAAGATTTCATCACGATTTGGTGTATGTAATGCACTCCCGTGTGATCTGTTACTCTTGATACCAGGTGTGTTGCCATACCATGCCGAAGTTATCCACAGGTTTCGCACATAGCTCTGTTTTGCAGTAGCTGTATCTGGTCGTCTGACAGCACTTGTAACTTCCAGAACTCATGTCTCGAAGTTTCGCGTCCTATAGCAACTTCAGAAACAAAAAAAGAGGCTATAAGAACCAAAACATTGAGACTTGGTACCTGTGACTTTCGGTAACTAAGTCTCAGCTAAAGCACGATGCATGGGTTAAGAACGTAAGCGATTGTATCAAGTGGTATTTGCTGAAAGTACAAAATCGTTGCACCACCTCTTTTTGATATGCAGTTATTTTTTCATGCGGAAAGCAATATAAGAATAACCCATCAAGCGTGTACGATGCTCCGCGATACATACGACTCTCGTCTGCCATTTAACAATAACAATAAATCGTCGTTGAAGTGCACGACGAGTTTGTAATGTAGTATTGTTCAAGGTTGGCTCCTAGGTACGCCTCGATAGGCGTAAGCAATACATTCACTTTTCCAATGTAGAAATTTTGTCAATTTCCTTTTTGCTGCAGTTGCTGCTGCAAAACGCATTATGTTCTTTCTTTTGCGCTTGACCAGGATTGTTCATTTGAATTACGAACTCCACCCTGAAGTTCATCAGATATTTCTCAGACATATAAGACTGCTGGCTACTCCTAAATTATTTCAGTTCTTCTATTTAATGACGACACGAGCATCAATATTTTTTTATTCTCGCAAACGAATGGAAATGATTCCCAGGAGGGGTCGTCTTAAAAATTGAATCTTGGGAACGGCGTATTCACAAAGAAAACCAATATTTAAAAAAAAGTATATTTGAAACTTTCGCCCGAAATAATCACGTAGTTGTCAGAATGGCGCACTGCTACAAAATCCATGCTGTTATCTTGCCATTGAGTTCATGGTGCGGCAAGGCAGGCAGTCGACGTCTTGAGGGAGCTTCACACAATTAGAGGTTATGTTGAAATCACACCTTTGCATTTAAAGGACTTACCTCTACAACAAGGGGCAGGTTCTTTCAAAAAGGAAAGCCAGCAAGGGCATGATGGTCAGTGATCACAATAAATGAACGGGAGCCAAAACAAGTATGATCGAAATTTTGCGACTGCCCAGACAGCAGCTAAACACTCGCGTTTGTTGCGGGTAGCAAAGCACTCACTTAGTTTTGCCCTGCCTTGAGCTAGTAGAAAATATGAAGACCAGTTGAATTTTTTTTTCTGTAAAAAGGTACTTATCTTCTTAGTTTTTAATGCGATAGCCAAGTTTCCTTTTGCCCCATTGTAAACATCTTGATATGCAACACAAAACGTATGCACACGCGGGGGTGATTAGGAAATAAATAAATTCAAAAGAAAAAAAAAATCTGGGTGTTTTCCAAGTGGAATCGAACCCAGGACACCATGAATCGTTGGCCCTAGGCTCAAACACCGAGCCAAGAGGACAATATATCTTTATTAATTGCACGAGCCAAGGGGGAGACTTTTGAAGCGATATTTATTAAGTTACCTATAATCCCCCTATCGCGTGCATGGAAGCCGCGGTACGAGGCGCTCATTGGATGTACTGCAGTCTTCACAACGCCATGCAAGAGGAAGAAGGGGTCTGACGAGGATATAGCTAAACAGAAGTGTCGATCTGGGGAGTATGACCACTTATGTTTATTGTAAATGGCCAGACATTTGACGCTTGATTAACTTCTATAGGTTTCGTCTAAACTTAATCAGTGGCACGCTGCCTTCATAGAAGACAAGCAATGCTATCGAAATTTGACGTTGACTGTCGCCAAGCACCGCAGAAACGCAGGGCCCTTGGTTTTATTCGCAGCAACCATTTTAAAATCACAACTGGTAATTAAAAAAATGCTTAAATATTTTCACCAAATTTTATTGTTATAGCTCCGACACCAACTCTTTCTAAGGTATTCATTGCTAAAGTTATCTTTTTTTTCCCTAGTTGTCTTCTTTTTTTCGCACTGCAGATTGTAAGATCTCGAGATATGAGACGACACAAAGTCCTGCTGATTTCTGCACTTCTCCGAAGTCATCCCCAGTGTTTAGATGGCTGTCTTAGATACTGTACTGGATCCCATCTACGGAGCAACCGAAGACAACCTCAAAAGACACGTGGTAGATGGTTTGAGCGCGAGGTTCGATACGGATCCGGGAAGCGTATTTGCTGAAATTATTGTGCTAATTACTTCCGTTTGTGTCACCCGATGCAGCATTTTCTCTTTTATATATCTTCTTGCAGTCTTCCTCGTCATAAATTCGGTGTGTCGGATATCCACAGTTGAGAAGAAATGCGTATCGACAGCTGGACGGAAGTTCCTTAAATAATGAATCATACGAATACGTTGTTCTACTCGGACTGCCAGACTCCTTCTCATTTTCCGCACTTTCTTCGCTTCCTGGTTTTGTAACGACTTGGGGAATCGTAATATTCTTTAACCAATCTTCCCTCAACCAGAATTCACAAGCTGGAAAAAAAGAAAGAGCGATATTTTGAGACCATGAGTATGACGCGCATTTTAGTAGATAACAGTTTACTTAGAATAAAACAAAATAAAAAAAAAGCGTTTTAACGGAGAAAATATAAATATAAGTTTGCTTAGCTTGAAAAAGTTTAATAAAGAAAAAACGAAGGGACTCCTTTTGAACTTTGCACAGAAACAAAATAAAAATGCGATTCAAGTTTCACACACAAAGCGTAATCGTTTAAATATGCTTTCAAATGTATGGCACTGAGCACTTCAATTGATTTTTCTGCGATTTTCAACTTTATGTTTATCAGTGTAGCTATCGGTGCGAGCTTTTGCGATCTGAAATGCTGATCTATATCACGGATGTCCTGGTTTTTAGAACTCGAACGAGTTTATTAAGGAACACTTTCAATATTGGCCTGTTTAATAAAATTAAGACAAAGATTCAGCAAGATGGCTGCCGACTGTTCCCCGATCAACATGCAATAAGCGGTTTCAACTTCGTCACTTCAATTGGTTTTCTACGAGTAGAAATAAGATAATAAGATAGATATAATGTCAGGAAAAGCAAATCTAATTTTTCACCCGTGGCTTTGTTTCAGGTAGAAATAAAATACTAAAATCCGAATACACGCCAGCACATACGACTTGACCACTGGTCTACGCTAGTAAACCTTTTTCTACCCTTCTATAGGGGCATTGCACTACATTATTCCAATCGGCTGTTTTATTTTTCACATCTTGTATTTTACATAAGCTTCGAATATTAGCTGCAGTCGGGTGGCATCAAATTCAGATCTCAAATCTTTATAATCCGTGAAATTCCGACCTGGAGATGTTTTTACATATTTAAAAAACTATAGTGTTTTCCGGCCTATTGCTACCTTGACTGCGCACCCCATTTATGCCTTTATTCTTGTACTTTAGTGAGAAAAAAAAGACAAAAAGAGAATATTTTTTCATGTTAGTATTGGACGACCATGATAGCTACGCAAGCGTTAGGACTCCAATTCTTCGCTAGGCTTGTGGCTGAGTGGGCAGTGTCTTTGAATCTACGCGATTTTAGCTCCTAAAACTTTTTAACGCTTCACCTGAACTGGTGGATTGCTTGAGTATATCACGAACCGTTGATCCCTCAAGGACCAGTCCAGACTTTGGTGTGAGTATAAAAGGAGTCAAAGAAGTTTCCGTATGGGGTCAGCATCACGGTAGTGTGCAACTCTACCTGCTACGCCGACATCGACCCATCTATAGACGTTTTCAAGCAGCCGCGCTTCAAGCGCTAGTCTGACTTCCGTGGATTGCAAAAGCTTTGTTTTGGCGCCAGTCTGGAAACTGGGGGTACGCCTCAGCAATGCTTGACTATCATACGATTTACCCGCACCAGCAGCAAGATGGCGGCGCCCAGAGCCCGTACTTGCAAATGGGTATAGAGCCTTCCAATAATCATCTTCTGTGTGCTGCCATCCTTGTCTACTGGGCTGTGGGTCGCGTTCTGAGCATGCGCAGTTGCTTTAGTCTGCGTGACTCGGAATTTCAGTCTGGGTGTCAAGCGATGGAGAGGTCTATTGCTTTTAGTTTGTATGGAAGAGGGCTCTTGCCTCATTCTTGTCAGTTCATTCTAAAGATGCCACTTGCATAGGCAGCGAAACATATATCTTTTTGTTATAGCTTTGTCGTTTTAGTCGGAGTAAACTCTTTACGCTTATCGCCCTTTACTTGGATAATTCACCCGGCTTTTGAGATTCGTTTGCAATCATTGAACGCTTAGTTGTCCGTTCCTGGACTCCACGTGACTTGAAACATATTTGAGTTGGTATTAAGGGCGAAACGACTTTGAATATCTTGCTAAAAGGTATGTTTGGACTATTCGGTTGACGAGCATCTTGGTTTAAAACAGCGCGAGAAAAAAACAACAAAGTGAAGACAAGACAGTCGACAGCGCTGTTGTCTGTCTGGTCTTGACTTTGTCCTTGTTTTGGTCGCGCTGTTTTAAACCAAGATGTTGAATATCCTGCATATATTTAAACTCAATCACTTTCTATTTGCGCCAAGAAAATGTTCTTAATAAGTTGCCGCAGTAGGTGAAATCATTTCAGTATACTCACATTCATAGTCCTCTTCATTTTGTAGTGATCTCAGTATAATACAAAAGGTATTGCTGAATAGAATGTATTTTTCTGAATATTCAGTGAAGGGTCTTCGCCAACATTCCTGATGATTTATGATGCAGCCGTTTGATTCACAGATGAAGCTGAAATATAGATTGTAGCAGGTTCCATTTGGTGATGTGGCTTTACGCTGAGGTTGGCCTTGGGAGAAAAAAATTAAAAGAAAAGTTTGTCTCTTGTTGAATCAAGTGCTACATTGTGAACACAACACCATAAGCACGAATCGGGTTTTAGGCAAGACTTGACGTGCGGCATTAATGCCCAAGGTGACACAGAGCAAAATAAAGAAAAAAATTGTCACAAACAGTTATAATTGCGGTCACAAATAAACGGCGTCAAGAACAAGACAAAACAAGTAAAGAAAAAAAAATTAAATATGTAGCAACGGCTAGAGGTACCTTTTTTCTGAAATGTGCGCACCTAGTATCTGCTGGGTCAATGATCCGAGTGCGCCGTTGTTTGAGCACGTACTCTGAGCATGTAATGACACGAGTGCTGCATCAGCGTTTGGCAAGGACTCGGATTCAATCACACGCTTCGTGCCCAAGAAATGGCGACGGTCAATGTTGCTTGATGAACTTTTCAGGAGGGTCTATATATTGAGCTCATCATTTCGACTAGGGCCGTCTAATGCACACAGAGTACTACTTCTCATAGCGTCTGCTCAACCAGAGGCGAAGACGCCATTGAGCTTTCTGGCTTGTGGATGTCGGTGGCGGAAGTCTTTCATGTTCAAGCCCCAAATAAAAAGAAAAAGAAAAAGGTCTTTCATACACCATTTCTACGCGGGTGTCAGCCTGTCATCGTCTTGGATGGCGAAACTTCTTTTATGGGCGTTTTGCTGATACCACGGCATTGCGAGTTGCTACCATTGTAAGCAACTAAAACTCGGTTTTTTTCTTCCTCGCCATATTTCTTATAGCTAACTCCAGGTTATAATATTTTATGTTTTTTTGTCCCCCCTATCCTCTTAGCCTCCACACCTGGACTGAAATTAGGGAAGCGTGCTTTTGTTTATCTATGGTTCTGTATGAGGCACGTGGTGATGCCATCTGTCCACAATGCGGGTGTAGACAAAGCATCCACACTAACGGTACAGAGCACGGGCAAGAGTACAAAGCACGAGCTCTTAGCAGTTGATTCTAGTGCGCGAGCGCTGCATTGGCACCTCCCATAGCTTCGGCCTCGCGTGCGTAGCATTTGTTTTGGTCAAGTGTAAAACACAACGTAGTTCTGCTTTTCACCATATGAGCCGTGCCGATCGAAACTCGAGGCGAATGCACAAAATACATAAAAATTGAAGTAAATGCAAAAATTATATAAGAAGTAAACAGTAATCTATATTTTTCTTACAATTAAACTTATAGGGTAACACGAGATTGCGGTTTTGAAACATGCTTTCGCAGAGCGAACGCTGCCGCAAAAGACGGTACGAGTCAAAGGCGGGAGCACCAGCTTGCCCTCGCTTTTCAAAACCTACTCCTCATGCGCTAGGCCTTGACTTTGAATTGGTGGAGTCTTAAAGCAGAAGGGAGAGACTGAGCAGAAAACTTAAGTCCTGCGCCCGCTCGGAAAGATTGAAAGAAACTGTAATTTAAAAAAAAAGACCATCGCCGCAGCGCGCACATCAAGCGCGCGCGAACAAACAATGTTGGACGGTAACACGGATCGCTTCTATTGGCGACGTGAGCGATCGAAAGCGTCGCTGTGGTCGGCCCACCACAATTGGCCGAATGCTGACTATGACGTCAGAAAAGGATATCAAATTGACGCAAATGAAAGGAATGTAAGAACTTCAATTTTGACGGTGTGGGCAGTGTTACTCTGAAAGCGCTATGATTTCAGGCTTTCACCATGCTCATTTCAATCACCATTGAACTCGTTCTTCACAAGGTAATGACGTCACCAAAGGTAACCAAACGAGGGCGCCACCGAAACATCTCGCAGCTAATAGCAGACAGCTAAAATTTTATTGCTCTCAATTCCGGCGCTGCGATGTTATCATAAACAAAAGCTTGTAAGTTTAGGTGATCTGAGAACATTCAGTGGCTTCAAGTTAATGTGAGAAACTTGTCGAAGGTACATTAGGCATTGCCTTTGAATACAATATGCATAAATGAACCGAGATTAATAATTTTATATCATATGGAACTACGATCTCCTAGCAAAAAACGAAATCGGAACCATTTCAAGGGTTGTTTATAACTAAACATGCCGACATAAAAACAAAGATATAGTAGAAGTGTGTTGAATTGTTTCAATTTATTCGAACACATGAGGAACAAAATATCACACATCAAACCTGAATGAAAGTTTGAATGGCAACATTTTAGTTGTGTGAGGGACTGGCATATTTTTAGCGACCTCTTGTTCCTGGAAAGGTTATCCTGGTTTATGTTTACCGCCAAACGTTGGATACAAAACAGCTGAGTGGCGTCTATCTAAACTAATATTGACCTCTTTGCATCCACAGAAGTTATTCAAAGAAATATGACGCTGTACTGCACCATAACAGAACCAAAGACGCACTCGGTACGCCAATATTATAAAAATTGATATTTGCACGCTGCTGCAGCATCAAACATATGTGAGTAGTTAACTATATCAACGGAGAGCACATAAAGTTCATGACCAGCATTGTTACTCGGTGGAGGGCCTGTTGCCAATCTGGCAATAAAACTGTGATTAATAAATAATTATAGCTGCTGAACTTATGGTGCCTATCTATGCGACAACTGGTCCTCGCACGACGCTAGACAGAAATCACGCGATGATGGTGTTAGCGTTAATTATTACTAACAAAAATAAGATACGTACCCAGATGCATAATATTTTCGATACTATAATCCTTTTGTTTTACAGCTTGAACATATTGCGTACTTGATTCCCTGTCGCGCAAGAGATGAAAAATAACTATTTGTAGAAATCTTGTTTACATTAAGAAGCTCGTTATAAATTTTCAGGAAAATAATATGGTTTGTTAAATATCAACTATGCATTATCTTTGACATTTTTTTTTCTTAAAGCCATAGTGACAGAAGTTTTAGCAATTTTGTATTTAGTCTACCTAAAATTGAAAATTCAGAAATATAAAGGGACTTCGCCTGAAACTTCGCCTGACTTCACCTGGCTGCGCTGCGGCACTGACCATCATCTGCAATCCCTCAATCGTCTCATTAAGCCTGCACATCATCGCTTCACAATATATATATATATATATATATATATATATATATATATATATATATAAAGAGTGGCGAATGTTGACAAATGCTTCCGTTGATATATAGGCAAAAGTAATTTGCGCAGACACAGCAGCCTTAGGATGATAAAAATAAAATTCTAATTTAATGGCGAAACAAATCACGCAAGAAAAAAGGGTGAAGTGCCGAAAAAAAGTTGTATTAGTTTACGGGAATAATGAAGACTAGGCATAAGAACGCTAATTACGCGGGAAGCAAACTTTTAAAAAGAACGGAGTAAAAGTCAAAGTTAAAACACAAGAACTTACAAAAATAAATTGTTAAATGAAAAATAAAATAAAGAATTAAAAATAAAAAAAATGAATAAAAATAAGAAAGGGTCCTGACGTCCGTCGACGTTTCGGCAGTGGCACTGCCTTCTTCAGGACGGGAGCCCACATGGCGCGCTGGGTTAGTTTTATAAAATATCTAGGGGGAGGGTTTGTTAAAGCGAAAGTTCGGAGGGGTTTGCAGGGAAAGGGAAGCACGGGGGGACGAGTCCAATTTTGTCGCGATGAGGGAGGCGGTTCTGGGTTTTGTTCACAGGTGCATCGGTGGTATGAAGGAGCTTGTAGGGAAGGGGAACACAGAGGGGATAAGTCCAATCTTGGCGCGATGAGGCATGGCGGTTGTGGATTTTGTTCGGGAGCTGCATTCCTGGGTAATTACGGTGCAGTGAGTGAGTCGTGGCGCCCTTGTAGGACCGGGTCGTGTGGGGCCCTCTTCCTCCTTGTCCCCGAGGGCTGGTTCGTCCAGACCCAAGAAGGAAGAAAAAGAAGAGAAAAAAAGGATTAAGCAGGGTGGGGGTGTCGCGGCAGATGGTTGTTTAAGCTGTGTATTGTTGACAGAGTACCCAAATCTTTGTTAATTTTGCACTATAATTTATCAATTAGGAACGACTCGCGAATCCTCTATTTGTTTGAGTCTTGAAGCCACTCTGTATGATGACCAATTGTGTCTCCGTTATTACATGTCCATCCTGGCTGAAATGTTTGGATACTGGAAGGTCGGGTTTGCTCCTAACGTCGGACTTATGGCCGTTGTATCTTTGACGAAATGTGGATTTAGTTTGTCCAATGTACTGCTCTTTACATTTGTGACATTCAATAAGGTATATTACATTGTCTGAGTCACAGTCGACATCACTGCTAATTGTTTGGCGGAAGTGCGAATTTGTGCTAGATACAATGTTAGTGGAAAGCATTTGACGGCATATCTTACAAGGAGATTTTCCACTTGGTTTAGATCCCGTTGGTTTTGAATGACTTTGTTTATTTAGTTTTGCATGCACGAGATTGTCACGAATGTTTCGAGGTCGTCTAAAAACCGCTCTGGGCGCGTCGGGGAATATTTCTTTAAGTTTAGTCGATTGCTCTATCAAGTACTGATGTTTCCTGAAGATCGAGCGGATGGCTGGGAGGTTATTACTGTATGGAAGTGTGAGTTTCACAGGATTTTTGGGGGAATTTCGCGTGGTGCCCGGAGAGAGTATTAAATTACGATCTATTGCACGTGCCTTGTCTATCGCGTTATCAACTAAGGCCGTTGGGTATTCACGTCCCTGGAACGCCTCCCTGAGTTGTTCTAAATTTCTGTCTAGATCGTCATCGTTTGAACAGATTCGGCGGCATCGGAGGGCTTGACTATAAGGATTGGCTGTTTTGGAATGTCGGGGGTGCGAGCTTTTGAACGAGTGATATTGCTGTGAATCGGTTGGTTTTCGGAAGAGCGTGGTGCTTAATACACCATCTACCAGTTTCAGAGACATCCAAGAAGTTGATACTTGTGAGGGAATAAGAGCTTGTGAATATTATAGTAGGATGAAACTGGTTAAAATTTTCAATGAAACAAAGTAGATCGCTAAGGCCGTGCTGCCAAATTATAAATATGTCGTCAATATATCGTTTTTACAAGGGAGGGGTTAGCGCGCATTGTCTTAAGAAACTGTCCTCCAAAACTCCCATGAATACGTTCGCGTAGTTTGGTGCCATTTTTGTACCCATTGCTGTACCATTAGTTTGAAGATAATGGTCGTCGTCAAATTCGAAATGATTAAAGTTTAGTATTAAATCCAAAAGTTTTGAGAGAGTCTCGGAGTTGACAAGCTTGTCTTTTTTGCGGTTGTAGGCGGAAGCGGTGGCCTGAATGCCATCGGCATGTGATATCTTGGTGTAGAGTGAGGATACATCTAAGGTTACCAATAGCGCGCTTGGGGGAAAGTCGACATTAGAAATGAGATTTAGAAAGTGTGTCGTGTCTTTGATGTATGAGTTAAAAGTTTCGGGGAGATCTTTAATGATGTAATCTACAGAATTTGATAAGTTTTCTGTCACAGTGCTATTCGACGAGACAATTCGCGACTCCAGCGAAACGGAGGCCACCAAGCGGGAAAACCGGGAACCAGCCGGACCAGGTCGCTCCGCGCCCCTCCGCGTCTCGTCTCTGGCGGCTTTCGCGGACACGTGTTTTCGGCGCGGTGGCGAACAATGTAAATTGACGAAAGTCCGAAAATTTCTTAATTTTGCTTGAGTGTTGATTAGTGTGGTGAAGCCTCAGTAGATTGTTTCCTTCCATCACGTGTTTGAAAGCCCGTTTACTCCACAACACACGGACGCATGCTTTCGATTTCTTTAATGGGGAGGAATCACGGAAAAACGTTTTGATTTCTTGTCTGTCTCGAATCACATTCAAAATGACGACTACTTGGTAACTGATAAGTGGTTTCTTTATAAGGATGTAGAACAGTGGACTGAGGACGACAGACGAGGTGTTTCACTAGAGGGAACACCAATGTTGCAGTCACGTGAATGCGAAGGTTCGATAGCTGCTTTTCTTGAGTTTGGTTGTGTTCGATTAGCTTAAAGTTTGAGCCGCCCACGCCGGTCGGTGCGTTGGCTATTCATCTTGGCTGCTTTGCACCGAAAAAGCCTCTGGACCACACTGGAGGAGTTGGTCTGATTTCGCAATTACTTGATTCAGGAAAACCTGCACGCTGCATATGATTAACGAGGGAAATTATCTGCTTTCAAAAGGTGGGGGACGCGCCTCGCAAAGTTAGAAACTGTCACGGCATTATGATCTATCGCGCCTCCAATATTTATATTACACCCCCGTCGAAGCCAGCAGCAATATACGTCTACATTGCCCAGGTTGACCGGCCACAAAAAATACTAATTTTCTCCGTTCAGGTTTCGAAGTCAAGTACAATGCAGAGAGGTTCTGCGTGAATCTCCGATGAAGACACTCTTCAGTTTGGCCGCATTCGTCTCCATGCTACCGGCTAGAACCATTTGGCTAAGTTTAAGTAGTGTCTCTCTGTCTGTCAAATATACTTTTATTCGGCAGTTCACCTAATAGCTAGTCAACTAAGCTCATATTTCAACCCGGAGAATATACTAATATCGCTTTAGTGGGACATAGTAAGTCAAAATGACTTCTCGACAGCGGCGTCACGAGGGGCAGCGGCACCCGGGGCGGTAGCCCGCGGCGACCCCCCCCCCCCCCCCCCGCGCTCTCGCGTGGCCCGCCGCGACTGCCGCCCCCCCCCCCCCCCCGCTCTTGCGGCCCGCCGCGACACACCCCTGAGCGCTGCACCCGGAGCGGTCCGCCCCCCCCCCCCCCCCCCCTCCCCCCCTTGAAAGGCCACTGCTTCTCGATTGCTACTAAGACCTGAATTGAAATACGAGTATCAGCCGCTTAGTAGGGCGCCAGCGGGTTAACATGCTCCTTGGCTCAAGAAGCGCTTGCTTAATTTTCGTAATTTTCCTGCAGCCTGTGTTGTTGACCGAGGAGACGACTGGAGCTATTTCTTAAAGGCGTATACGCACAAAAGCTCCATTTCGCGGACAGATAAGTCGCATGGTCGAGGCATGCGAGTTAGCTGAAAATTACTTTCGGTGGAACAATTCTGTAGTCATCGCCGCTTTACTTAGATGATCAAAACTGATTAGAGTCTATTACCGCCTCTCCGGAGCCCATAGTTTCGGTTTTGAACGAAATCTCCAAAACGAAAGTTTGACATGAAAAGAACAAAAAGCACCGGGAAAAGAAAACTATGCTCTGCAAGTTTATGTGCACCGGCTACACTTAATCGTCTCAGTTCAAATACCTATAAAATTGGGCATTAAACAAAAGAAAATCTGTTAAATTGAATGCGCCACCCGTTCAGGCGGCCCGGCCGAGCCGACGCGACCTGGACTCAGCCGCCATGTTTGTTTGGTGGTGGCGCCCCCTATAGGTCGCTGGAGTCGCGAATAGGTTGGCCTGGGTTTCCTGGTTTGTGAATTTCGGGTAGGAGATAAAATCGTCCTGGTTTGCAGTCGGTGGGAGTGAGAAACCTTAAAAGGTGGTCGTCTATTTTGTTCTCTTTCTGTAAGCGCCTTAGGACCCGGGCGATGGTAGCTGCATAGTTAGCAGTCGGATCAGAAGTTAGGGCGGTATAAAAGTTTTTGTCACTGAGTTGACGCAGGGCTTCTGTTTTATACATGGCGGTATCCATTACGACTGTGGCCCCTCCCTTGTCCGCCGGCTTGATCACAATGTCGTTTCTTTGTTGAAGGTTCTCCAGACTTTTTTTCTCGTCGGGTTTTAGGTTACTTTTTTTACCATTCGAGTCTTTGCGTCTACAATGCATCAAAACATATTTTTGAATTACCCTTACGTATAGGTCTAGATTCGTATCTTTGCTAGCGAATGGTGTAAAGTCGCTGGATTGTCTAAAGGGATGGATAGGGGGAGAGGAGACATTTTCGTGAAAGTGTTCCCGAAGGCGGAGATTTCGGGCGAAATTATGTAGGTCGAGGTGCATTTGGTATTCGTTTACATGGTTATTGTCTGGACAGAAGGAAAGTCCCTTTCCTAATAGATTTATATCCGAGTGAGAAAGCTCAACTGATGATAAATTTACCACAGTGTTATCAATGATGCCGGATGCATTAAGCATACCGGCAGGTTCGCTCTGGCTTAAGGTAGGGGGCTCTGTGTCTGGCGACCGCGTTCGAACATCGGTTATCCCTTCCTCTCCGCGGGCTTGACAAGTCTCCTGCAGGGTGTCTGGATCGGGTGTTTGTGGATCGATATGGTCGCGGGAAAGCTTTTTGGATACTCTTACATGTAATGAATGGGACTTTTTAGTGATGAAGCTAGCTAAATCATGCTTGTGCTTTTCCGAAAGTGGCATGGTTTTGGACAGTTCCTCCTCCTCTTGGCGTAAGGAGGTTATATTAGATTTACATTGGGCAATTAGGATTTTGACTAAATCACTGGAAGTCTTCGAGAGCGACGCGCTCCATTGCGATGCACGTGCGGGATCAAGTGGAAAGTTTGGAAGAGCGGATAATCTAAGGCCCCTATAGGGTAACTCTCGTTCTAGGAGTATCGCGATAATGGCATGAGATGGTTTTCATAACTAATGCGTTTTCCAATTATTCTGCGAAGGCGAAAGAAATGCTGATTGGGAGCGTTTAGGTTAGGTTTAGTGGGCGGAGAGCATGAAAAGGGTTCACCGGATGGCAGTCAGTTTGGCTGCTGGTTGCCGTGGGGCCGGATTCGGCGTGGCTGGGTGGGACGTGGCTGGCCGCGCCGGGCCTCCGTGTGCTGCATCCGTGTAGCCTCCCCGAGCGTTGGCCAGTGCAAATCCGGCGCCGAGGCTCCTTGAGGTCTCGGGGTCCGCCGCAGGAGGCATGGGATCAGCGCCCTGAGATTGCGGCTCATGATGTGTACTCCGGCGAAGCTGGGATGTAGGCCATCCGCAGCCAGGACCCGGGGGAGTCCGCACGGCTGCAGGTTGTGCGTGTAAAAAAACAGGCCGGGTGTGGACATGCAGATGTCCGTCAGCTGCCGGTTGAAGGAGGAAGAGGGCCCCACACGACCCGGTCATACAAGGGCGCCACGACTCACTCACTGCACAGTAATTACCCAGGAATGCAGCTCCCGGACAAAATCCACAACCGTAATCCCTCACCGCGACAAAAGTGGACTCATCCCCCCTAGCGCTTCCCTCTCCCTGCAAGCCCCTTCTGCTACCAATGCACCTGCGAACAGAACCTACAACCGTCATGCCTCATCGCGCCAAGATTGGACTTATCCCCTCTGTGTTCCCCTTCCCTACAAGCTCCTTCATACCACCAATGCACCTGTGAACAGAACCCAGAACCGCCTCCCTCATCGCGACAAAATTGGACTCGTCCCCCCGTGCTTCCCTCTCCCTGCAAGCCCCTTCTGCTACCTATGCACCAGCGAACAGAACCTACAACCGTCATGCCTCATCGCGCCAAGATTGGACTTATCCCCTCTGTGTTCCCCTTCCCTACAAGCTCCTTCATACCACCAATGCACCTGTGAACAGAACCCAGAACCGCCTCCCTCATTGCGACAAAATTGGACTCGTCCCCCCGTGCTTCCCTTTCCCTGCAAACCCCTCCGAACTTTCGCTTTAACAAACCCTCCCCCTAGATATTTTATAAAACTAACCCACCACGCCATGTGGGCTCCCGTCCTGAAGAAGGCAGTGCCACTGCCGAAACGTCGACGGACGTCAGGCCCCTTTCTTATTTTATTCATTTTTTTTTTTATTTTTTATTCTTTATTTTACTTTTTATTTAGCAATTTATTTTTGTAAGTTCTTGTGTTTTAACTTTGACTTTTACTCCGTTCTTTTTAAAAGTTTGTTTCCCGCGTACTTAGCGCTCTTGTGCCTAGTCTTCATTATTCCCGTAAACTAATACAACTTTTTTTTCGGCACTTCACCCTTTTTTCTTGCGTGACTTTTTTCGCCACTAAATTAGAATTGTATTTTTATCATCCTACGGCTGCTGTGTCTGCGCACAATACTTTTGCCTATATATATATATATATATATATATATATATATATATATATATATATATATATATGTGTGTGTGTGTGTGTGTGTTAGCGCTCTCGCAAAAGAAGACGACTACCCCAAGCTCGCGCCACCACCCGCGTGGCACACCGTTCTTTTTACTGGGCAGGCGTACCCGCCAGACGTGTAGTAAACGCTCCCTTTTAAACCTTCACTGGTCCCCGTTTCCCATCTGGAGGCTCTAACATATATATATATATATATATATATATATATATATATATATATATTGTTAGGAAAGAAGACAACGTGGCGCGAGTGGCGCGCTCGAGGGTCTGCCTCGGGGCACCCGGGCGATTCGATTCCGACTAACTTCGCCTGGCTGCGCTGCGGCACTGACCATCATCTGCAATCTTTCAATCGTCTCATTAAACCTGCACATTATCGCCTCACAATATATATATATATAATATATATATATATATATATATATATATATATATATATATATATATATATATATATATATATATATATACATTGTTAGGAAAGAAAACGACGTGGCGCGAGTGGCGCGCTCGAAGGTCTGCCTCGGGGCACCCGGGCGATTCGATTCGGACTGACTTCGCCTGGCTGCGCTGCGGCACTGACCATCATCTGCAATTCCTCAATCGTCTCATTAAACCTGCACATCATCGCCTCACAATATATATTCGAGGGGCGTTCATAAAGTTCGTATTATCGGCACAAATAACTAAAAAAATGGAACAAAACAGGCATCAACATGAGCGTGCGTCCCTCTAGTTTCCGCACAGTATAAACATCGCATGCTATAGTAGCTCGGAACACCGCTAGGGAGTCGAAACAAAAATGGCACCGCCCATCGGTACCAAGCACATGCAGTGATCCGTTTTCTCCATTTGAAGGGAAGCAATGCCAAGGATATTCATTCCAATCTAGGAGCGTTGTTCGGGGACAACGCCCCAGTTTATGACACTTTGGTTAAATGGCGGAGACGCTTCTAGTGTGGCCAAATAAGAGGAAAGCATTTCAAGGACGGCGACAAAGTGATTGCTGAACTAGAGCGATTCCTGAACCCTCAAAACGAGGAGTTCTATAACAATGCCCCCTCGGCATGTGGTGCATCGCTAGAAAAAGTGGGTAACTTTTGGTAGCGAGTATGTAGAGAAAGTCTCAACTCCTACTCGAGTTAGATTGCTGAATTTCTATTCTTTCGTGACAATAATACGAACTTTATGAACGCCCGGGTGTTCCATTTTAATTCGAAGAGATTTATTACAAAAAATTCGTAAAAGATGCACTAATATGTTTAGTGCAGGTGAGTTATACGGCCAGGGGGACGTTATGTGGGTCGCTAATCTTTGCGATAAGTCGGCTAATCAATTAAAATTCGTTAATAAGCTTTTTAGTTAGTGAAAATAAACATATGGTTCCAATTAGAAACTTACTGAGCGTCATCGAAAACCATTAAATCAACTCTTTTTAGAACGACTTGAAGCTCGTGGGAAACTTGGGGGCGCGCCAAAGTTACCACTCGTGAGGCAGGCGCAAAGCTAGCAGTGACGGAACCCGGATGATAAGATTCTCTTTGCGTTCCGCCACTGCTAGCTTTGCGCCTGCTTCACGAGTGGTGACTTTGGTGCGCCCCCGAGTTTCCCACGAGCTTCAAGTCGTTCTAAAAAGAGTTGATTTAATGGTTTTCGATGACGCTCAGTAAGCCTCCAATTGCAACCATATGTCTATTTTCACTAATTAAAAAGTGAATTAACGAATTTTAATTAATTAGCCAACTTATCGCAAAGATTAACCACCCATATCATGTCCCCCTGGTCGTATAACTCACCTGCACAAACCGTATTTGTGCATCGTTTACGGATTCTTGGTGGCCGAGTGTGCTAGCGCACACCAGCTGCAGAACCCAGGGGTCCTGGGATCCGCAGTTCAATCCCAACCCCTGCCCATTTCGATCTGAATGAGCATCGTACCGGCGTGCGGTGGTATATATATCACTCCTACGTGGTGCTTGTTAAAGACACAAGGCTAGCTGTTGTACTGCACTGGCTAAATTTCTCATCTACAGCTCCAGCAGCAGCTACAGCAGGAGACAGGTCGCCAATAGACTACTTCCATTGTGGAGATCTGGCTGCCCTCTCCCGCGCCGACCCTCTGGGCCCCAATTTCCGGCCTCTGAGATTCGTCACGCCTCGGGGGAGCGGCGGCGACCTCGCGCAGCACAAGGTCCGGCTGGACCGCTCCCCTAAGCCAACTGACGTCACGGGACTGGCTTCCAAGACAAAGAGGCGAAAGCTTAAAAAGGGGAAGCCGGACAAAGGAAGTCTCTCTCTCGCACGGCAGCTCTTGGACGGCGGACAGCGTGCAGCGGCGACAGGAGACGAGGACGCTGGCGCGGGATCGACGGGACACGGACGCTGGCGCGGGGAGTGCGGGCACTACGTCGAGTGGCGGACTCCACGAACGAACCGGACAGCGAACCTGGACGACGACGTCCCCATGACGCGGTGTGGACGAACCGCTGGGACTTGGAGCAGCTGCAGGGCAGCGGATCTCCCCCCGGCCCCGCTGATCACCGTTCCCCGATCCCGAAACCCCCCAAGGCAATGAGTGAGTGAATAAACCCTTTTGCCGAGAGCGAAGTATTGAAGTGTCATATTCGTCCGGGAACAGGGTCTGAGGGAATCGGAGTTAGAAGCCCGCACCATAAAGCCCTGCATGCAACACGGCGCGCGTTGCACTCTGGGAACTAGTTGGCCAGGGAGGAGAGTGGCGTGGTTTCGGTTTCGATCGACACGTCGACAAGAGATTATACCCAGAGCGTGGACTATTAACGGCCGTCGGCCGTTATCTCATGTTTTCTGGTCCCGAGAGCGTCACTTGTGGTCTCTAAACTAACCTAAATGGCCAGACCTCGAAGCTTTAGCACAAGCCCGAGACGTATAGCATGTCTTAACACATGCTTGTTGTATTTTTGTACTTGAGCCTTTCTATTAGCGTTCCGATCGAGGTATGTGGACGAGCCAGTGCTGGGAATCTCGACGCTGCGAAGCTCGGGGATCTTGCTTGTGTACGAATCAACAAGATGTAGCAACCAATAAGTATGCATACATCGAGCTCGCGCCTTTACATTAGTCTTGTTCATCAGGAAGTTTGTTTGTTTCGTGCGTCCATAGACGAAATATTACTTTTTGCAATTACTGTTTTTCTTAATACGCCTGAGTACGCGAGGTAAAACTCGGAGGCACCATTGAAAAGCTCAATTTTAACGCACTTCTTATCTCTTATCTGTACTGACCCGCAGCACTGCTCGAAGTGAAGTCCCCACCCGCTTGCATTTCACAAATAATCAACATCGCGTATGCGCATAAAGTTATCCTGCAATCATATAGGCACATTCGCACATACAAACCGTTTTAAGAAAGCAAAAGTCGAGCACTTGTGTGAAGAATGCCGCACCGTTCGCCGGAAGCGCGCCGGACGGGCATGACCCCCTTTGCGGTGCGCCAAACGAACGAAATTATTCAAAGCGCGTTTGACGGTTGCTAATGCCCATAATATTTGTTATATGTTTGCTTTCTTCCTGCCTGAGTATGCCGAGATAATTTCAGACACACCGTTCCGGCACAGATCTTGGGCGTCAGTAAAAGCTCGTCCAAAAAGGCTTAGCGTGGAGTAGGGGACGCTTGTTAGGGCCTCCGTCGTAGCTATAGCCGATCTTAGCGCTTGCGAAAACTTAATCTTCCATCAGAATAAAATTTAGCTGAGAGATATATGATGACACGAGGAAGACATCATAGTAACTTTTGTGCAGTAGTGAGGTCGAATTTATTGCGCTTCCTTAAAAGTTCATATGCGTCAACGCTGGGCTCAACTTTGATACTCCTGTGAGGATGCGGCTTGCTTTTCGCCCCATTCAGTAACAAGAAGCGGACGTTTGGCAAACAAAATACGTGTAAGGCTCCAGGTGACCAAATTTCAGTTGTAGTTCACTGGTATTAGACAGGATTATTGAAATTGAACTCAAAAATGCACTCGTGGGGTGAGGTGACTAAGCCACGTCTTACTACGTTTGCATACACACCCATAATACCCGGTGTTTCGGGAACCAAGGAAAGTTCCCCGGTCTTTGTTTTGTATCGCTTGAAAATGAGTGTATTGCACGTTCGTGACAAGTCAGATAATTGAAAACGGTAGCAGCGCGCTCGGTCGCGGCGTGATAGCATGAGATGAAGCTGCTCAGTCGAAACCAAAACTTAGTGGCCAACTAGTTCCCAGAGTGCACTGCGTGGTATTTTGCCGCGATGGGGCGCGTCGGTTTTGGAAGAAGTCCATTGAGGCAGACTAAGGTCTAGGCCGTATAAACATACACACACAGACACACCCGCGAATAATTCCGAAATTTCATATATATATATCTATATATATATATATATATATATATATATATATATATATATATATATATATATATATATATATATATATATATATATATATATATATATATAGGAACAGCACCTAGGATATATATATATATATATATATAGGGTGGCCCAAGTCACAAGTCTCGATCTAAAATGAACCGTAAAAATCGACGCCTGCACGTAGCAATCTAAACTTTTCGTCAAAGGTGTAATTCACAGTTTGGTTTTTTCTTGTAAAATTCCAAAGCGTAGCTCTCTTTCTGTAAAAAATAAGGCCAAGAAACTTGCCAGGATCTTCGGCGGGCAGCAACGCAGACGACAGGGGTCCAGTAGCGGGGTGTGTTTGGCGTTCGTATTGCTAGATGGCGCTACCTCCTTATCGCGACGGCTCGCGACCACCATGGTTTATTAAAATGAATATAATCTCTTTAAAATGTACCTGCGGTTAAAAAATCAATGCGAACAATAAAAGCAAAACTTAAAGTAAAAAAAAAACTCGTCTCCATAACGGCGGCGCATTTGCTGCCAACGGATTTCGTCTGCTTGTCGTCTGCTATCTTTCGGTGGTCGGCTGCACCTTCAGACGCTGCTCCCGACGCCATCTATCAATACGAACGTCAAACGCACCCCGCTACTAGACTTGGTCGTCTGGGTTGCCGCCCGCCGTAGACCCTGGCCAGTTTCTTGGCCCAATTTTTTACTAAAAGAGAACTACACTTTGTAATTTTACAAGAAAAACCGACCTGTGAAATACACCCTTTACGAAAAGTTTAGATTGCTACGTACGGGCGTCGATTTTCACGGCCCAGTTTAGATCGAGCCTGGGGACTTATATATATATATATATAATTGCAGCTCCCACTTCACTCTTAACCTCTCACCGACTGCAAATCTCTACCATAGGTTTGAACAAATTTTCAAATATATATTTAAAAATTGCCGTTCCTTTTGCCATTTTTTCGAAAACGTAGTGAGTTCCCGTTGCAGTTCCACTGATGCAAGATGGAACGGTGGAGTTCTACTGTTCCGGCAAAAAAAAACAAGTTCCAGCAAGGTTGTTCTTTAGAACGCCATTTCGTCAACACCGGTGCAAAACAGGAGGTCTTGTAAGAGAAGACAGGACAATAAAGCATGCCTTTCTGAGATGAATGAACTGTACATGGAAAGTTTTTAGCGATTCATGCTCAACAAATCTCAAGATCGCATTAAATTCACCATTTCGTAAAACACCAATACTTTATTGTGTGCCGCGATCGTATCAAAAGCCAGCCGTAACAACGGGCAGACGAAACAGACCACAGGCACGGAGCAGACGTAGTCTAAACCTCGCGTAGCCGATCGAGCCAACCAAGCGGCGAGCAGACGATGAGAGCAGTGTCGGGTCCCAAGGCATTCTGGGACTGAGTTATTATATAGGCGTTGCTGCTGTGCATGATGTATCCCCGGGCCTTAGGGTATTAAACATTTATGCAAGCGGAAGATTCAGTGCCTGGCAAAATGAAAAAGTATACACACCCACCTAATCCAAAAAAAAAAAAGTGGGAGGGCGTGACGTTTGTAACTGTACACAAGTGAGTGCTTCTTTTCACACTAAAAAAAAAAAAAATTTCGATTCTTCCAAGATTTACGTAATCGGTGAAATGATATAAAGCGAACACGTCTGCCCATATTCCAACTACGTTTGAAAGGTTGTCAACGATGCTGGCCCTGAAACATTTGGTGTTCTGTCTAAGCGTTTCTGCGGCATGCGCCGACGTAGAGTTCAGAAGTTGGAAGAAACCGCCGGACAACAATCCTGACCTGAACAGGAAAGACCTGGGCGCTATGCAGGATGCATGGAAAGTATGATTTATTTTCACCCGGTATATAACTTTATGTAACAATATTAGCCATCTGCCTTGTCATGAAGCGATTTCTGTTTCGGCCGAGATCTTGTCTTTATTAGTGAGGAGATGGCAGCCGGACAACGTTACGAATACATGTGCCCCGATAATATCCCTGCTGAAAACAAACTCCATTGCTTAGTGCTAAAAATTGCTGTTTATTGCTTTACAACTTTATATCTGGAGACCGTTAGTTACGAATAATTTTATTTTTCACTCATGTTTTGCGGTACATTTGGGCGAAATTTGAGCCTTCGGGGATGTGTAGAAGTTTTTAACCATTGAAAAAAACAATAAAAAGCAGTTTCATTTTATCGGCAACTGGATTGATATATTGGTTTCCCAGATAGCATGAATTTCAAAGGATGGTACTATAAAACGGGATGCCTATATTTAAAATTCAAAAACAAGCTGAATGAAGAATACTGAACGAAGGCAAAACAACGCAGCCAACGTTGTTACTTAACATCAATATTGTCTGTTCATTCGTTTCTTCGGACATTTTTGTTTATCAAGGCTACTTTTACAATCACGAATATTGTATTTAAAGCCTCTTTAGTATTTTTTTACATCGACTATATATTTGTCACTTTTATTTTTCTGGAGAATAAATGACGTTTTTTCACTCGTAGACTGCATGGAAGAAAGTGAAGTGTGCGTTTCGACGACGACGTTCATTACAATTTAATATAAACGCAAAAAAATATATATAGATATATATATTTGACAGTCCTCTTACGTTTAGCTTACTTTTATAGAAATGTTTATACATTACGACTTTCTTAATATATACCCAGCTATACCAGAGGACAGCATTTAAATTACGTAAAAATAATTACAAGAAACATCAATATATTTTCAGACAATCCAGTTTACGGCGAACAAGAGCTATTATCTAATTTATAGTAGCGGGTGGGGGACCGAAGAACATTACGAAGATATGAGTTGTCTCCAAGCGCAAACAAGTCACCTCAATTACACATTGAACAGCGCAAAATACACATTAAAATGGTACGACACAAAATCTAAAAAAATGTAAGTATTTTCATTGCTTCACAATGTCCTGAGCATAGACGTTTTTCATAAAATATTCAACCATTTTTATTTTGGAGTCCATTGAATCGGTTTGGAGCCTTTTCAAAAACCGATTTATATCTACGAGCTTTACTGAAGTACGATCGCGTGCTTGAATTAGTTTACATTTTACCCAATAATTTGTCGTATATACTATCTTGAACTGTATACTGAGGCTTAAAAATAGGATGCATGCAGAAGTTCAAAAAGTCCTCTCACAAGAAAGATAGGATTATTATTATAGCAGAATAGTTACATCGTGTGTGTTCCGCATATGCACTTGCGCTCAGCATATAGGGGTGTGGCATTGTAAATATACATGGCAAAAATACATTTCAGCAATAATGTACAGGCTGTGAGAACAAGCAAATCTTCATTTTACGTAAACATATTAAAGAAATATGGAGCAGACATCGCTTATACAAAATAAAAAATAAAAAATTAGACTTTTTCGCAACTCCAAAACAGTAAAGAAGCTTCGCAAATTGACCCAACTAAGGCTGACAAGATATTCTTTAACAAAAACTGTATCAAATACGCTCTTCGAGACATTTTGACCATCTTACGTGGTCTCCAACGAAGAAATCATAAACTAATACGCAGTTGACAGAATCGTACTAAATAATGTATTATTAAGTTTACTTGATCGACGTGTTTTCGATTATTTCCTCTTCAGAAACCATGTAAGGAGATGAAAATGGCCCATGATATCTTCAAGCGTGGCTTTTGAGTCCCGCAAATGATGATATTGTGTTTATAAAGTTCCCAAACAAGAAATCCTGCATCTGGTACACGTGGCGGGACAAACAGTGAGAGAACCTCTAGAGCACCACAAGCGCGTGCCACGTCCCAGCAATTTCGTACCGCGTTCCACGCGACGGCATGTGCTTCCAGAACACGGTGTTCCAGAAACACCTCTGTTTGCCTTCAATTCCGTCCGGTGCACTCCTACATAGCCTCCTCTATAGACCCGTAGCTCTAGGACAGGGGGCGCGAGCGCGTCCGGAAGACTTACGCAAGACGCGACCTGGTTATGCTGGCTGCATCGTCCGTGTGGCGCTGTAACGTTCGATTTTGCACGTGCCAAGTTCGAATACAAGCAGCTGTCATCATCTGTAGATGCGCGGAAACAAAACGTCTAAAAAAAAAAAAAAAAGAGAATTATACAGCTCGGGGCCGCGGCGTCCCATTAAACATTCCTTTCATCTTTGCTTTCTTTCACAGCTTCCGCGAGCACGTATATTTCACTTCTCGTGATAGCGAAGCCGAAGGTACTCGCAAAAGAGCGTCTTCCTGAACGATGCTCGCACTGCACGAGCGCGCGTGCTTGGCAGGGACGCTGAAAGCTCGCAGCTCGCTATTGCAGCCTCTGCTACGCAGGCACTTAGAATGGAATGGAGTATAAAAAACTGTAGTGAGGAAGTGTAATGACGCACGTTCGAAACGCGACCCAAATATTCTATTTTGCTCGCCTGGAGCGCTGCTCAAAACTTGAGAGCTATGGGCCAATACTGACAAAGCCTGGCAGATCACCACGAGACGCGGCCGCCGAAAGGGAAAAGGTAGAACGGCAGACAAAGGATGAGAGTCATGTAACCGGCGCCCCGCTGCGGCGAGACGCCGAAACACACTTTTCCCGAGAGATGGAATGTCCGCTCGTGCTCCTCGCGTTCTTCGCGCTACCGCTTCCTTTCTCGTCAGGTTTGAAAACCATGTTTCGGGTCCTCGCCGCTGCAAAAGCTGCGCGTTGACTACAGGCTCCCCGAGGAATGCTCTGTGCTACCAGGTCCTCGCGCTCTAAATCTGCGAGCGGGCGCTCTATGGCTCCGTCGTCCAACTGCCAGGCTCTGCTAGTATAGAGCAGGCAGGCTATGACTCATAAAAGACAAATAGGAAACGTCGAAAAGACAAGGCGCTGTGGTGCAGTAGCATACGCGACCGGTAATTATGAGACTCAAACTTCGAATAACGGCGCCGTCAGATATCTTAACTTTTGGGCTCCTACGTAACGATTGCTTCATCCGATAAGTACGGTTCATTATATCTACACATTTTTGACGTATGATCCTCGTATGTTCTCCAATAACATAATACGTATATGACACTGGTTACTTTATTATAACACCACAGTAGCTATCTATCTAGATTGTGTATCGGCGCATACGACGTGGAAGTTCGTCTGTTTCTTGCATACCTCGTACGTTTGTTTACATCCGAAACGCGCGCAAGTGCTTTTGTTTTTCCCTGATCTCGGCCAATGCTGCCTTTTGATTGGCATGCTCCTCCTTTGTTCCGATGCGCCAGCGACGCATTTTTGAGCTCAATTGCTCGCCGTATTACGTTTATATGTCGACTTGGCGCAAGCCAGAGAAAACGCGCCCCCTTCCCCTGAAATATTGCAATTCAGTTGTGTAAACGCCACAACAACAACAGCAACAACGCATTATTTGCCGATCTGTAGCCGGGTGTGGCAGATATGGGAGTGACAGTGTCCCGTCATTGGGAGCACACATAAGTCAAGAAAGCCAGTCCCCCTCCGCTGCTAGAATCGGCGTCAGCCCTTTGGTGAACAGTATCTCGTGTCGATCGCTCGCCGTAACCTTCGGCGATGGTGTCCTTTAAAAAATTGGGCAATCGCAGAGGTTGTGCTGGGTTCCCAACCCAACGGGAGACAAGGTGGCACCACAAGTGACATCACTCAAAAAGACGGGGTGAAAGTTAAGAAGTACTGCGACCTTCATTTTTTCTTAAACTAAAATCAGCACGTGCAAAGTGAAATGGTTTCATGTTCTTCGTTATATAGGTGACACAGACTAATTCTCGCAGTTAACTGGCCAAGGCCCGAAAATCGTTGCACCGGCTTTTTAAGGTCTGAAATCTACACCTACTGAAAACATGAATGTGACCATAATAATCAAGCCGCGAAAGTAAGAAAAAAGTTTCATTAAGTTAAGATGAAATACGTAAAAACGACACCCATTATTCTGTGTAAAGAAACAAAAAATGACCGTTTGTTGAAAACAGACATGGGTTGTCGGCTCCCACTCGGAGCTGGCTAGAATTCACAAAAACGCTCTCACAAAATAATCATCCCAAATTGAAACAGTCTTATTTATACTTTCTCAAATATAACGCTTTCGCATACCTGGAGATTCTTAGTGGCATGTGCAAATTTTTAGGGCTAAGAATTTTATGTCTGTAACAAACTTTAGAAAAATAGCCTAGTCGCTCAGGTTCACGTGCCTGTGTCTAATTTATTTTGCATGGTATTTTTTCGTTAAAAAAATGTTTTTTTTTTCTAATAATGACAATTTTTTAGGTCTGGTTTAACCTAATTGCCCAAAGGAAAGGTAAAAAAATTAAACTTTAGAATTCTTTTTTTCTCTTGCCGGGAATTGACACATAGATGGAATAAAGTTTAAGCCTTTTTGTAGGAATTCACATAATTTGAAAATGCGCAGTCTGTTAAATATTTTTTTTAGTTCTACTTAGGCGTTTGCACAGAGAACGAGTGAAGTCTGTTGCAAATTGCTGAAATAATTTTGGATAATTTGAAGGTACGCAAACAGCTAAATAATGGTAACGACGTTTACTTATGGTTACTCTTTATATTTCTGAATTTTCAATTTTAGGTAGACTAAATAGACAATTGCTAAAACTTCTGTTACTTTGGATTTAAAAAAAAAACGTCAAAGAGAATGCATAGTTGATATTTAACAAACCATATTATTTTCCTGAAAATTTATACCGAGCTTCTTAATGTAAACAAGATTTCTACAAATAGTTATTTTTCATCTCTTGCGCGACAGGGAATCAAGTACGCAATATGTTCAAGCTGTAAAACAAAAGGATTATAGTATTGAAAATATTATGCATCTGGGTACGTATCATATTTTTGCTAGTAATAATTAACGCTAACACCATCATCGCATGATTTCTGGCTAGCGTCGTGCGCGGACCAGTTGTCGCATAGGTAGGCACCATAAGTTCAGCAGCTATATTAATTTATTATTCACAGTTTTATTGTCAGATTGCCAACAGGCCCTCCACCGACTAACAAATGCTGGTCATGAATTTTATGTGCTCTCCGTTGATATAGTTAACTACTCATATATGTTTGATGCCGCAGCAGCGTGCTAATATTAATTTTAATAATATTGGCGTACCGAGTGCGTCTTTGGTTTTGTTATGGTGCAGTACAGTGTCATATTTCTTTGAATAACTTCTGTGGATGCAGAGAGGTCAATATTAGTTTAGATAGACGCCACTGAGCTGTTTTGTATCCAACGTTTGGCGGTAAACATAAACCAGGATAACCTTTCCAGGAACACGAGGTCGCTAAAAATATGCCAGTCCCTCACACAGCTAAAATGTAGTCATTCAAACTTTCATTCAGGTTTGATGTGTAACATTTTGTTCCTCGTGTGTTTAGATAAATTGAGACAATTCAACACACTTCAACTATATATTTTTTTTTTTTATGTCGGCACGTTTAGTTATAAACAACCCTTGAAATGGTTACGATTGCGTTTTTTGCTAGGAGATCGTAGTTCCATTTGATATAAAATTATTAATCTCGGTTCATTTATGCATAATGTATTCAAAGGCAATGCCTAATGTACCTTTGATACGTTTCTCACATTAACTTGAAGCCACTGAATGTTCTCAGATCACCTAACTTACAAGCTTTTTTTATGATAACATCGCAGCGCCGGAATTGAGAGCAATAAAATATTAGCCGCCTGCTATAGAAGCGACCCGTGTTACCGTCCAACATTTTTGTTCGCGCGCGCTTGATGTGCGCGATGCGGCGATGGTCTTTTTTTTTTTTTAATTACAGTTTCTTTCAATCTTCCCGAGCGGGCGCAGGACTTACGTTTTGTGCTCAGTCTCTCCCTTCTGCTTTAAGACTCCCCCAATTCAAAGTCAAAGCCTAGCGCATGAGGAGTAGGTTTTGAAAAGCGAGGGCAAAACGGCGCTCCCGCCTTTGACTCGTAACGTCTTTTGCGGCAGCATTCCCTCTGCGAAAGCATGTTTCAAAACCGCAATCTCGTGTTACCCTATAAGTTTAATTGCACGAAAAATATAGATTACTGTTTACTTCTTAAATACTTTTTGCATTTACATCAATTTTTATGTATTTCCTGCATTGGCCTCGAGTTTCGGTCGGCACGGCTCATGTGGTGAAAAGCGGAACTACGCTTCGTTTTACACTTGACCAAAACAAATGCTACGCACGCGAGGCCGAAGCTATGGGAGGTGCCAATGCAGCGCTCGCGCACTAGAATCAACTGCTAAGAGCTCGTGCTTTGTACTCTTGCCCGTGCTCTGTACCGTTAGTGTGGATGCTTTGTCTACACCCGCATTGTGGACAGATGGTATCACCACGTGCCTCATACAGAACCATGGATAAACAAGAGCACGTTTCCCTAATTTCAGTCTAGGTGTGGATGCTAAGAGAGTAGGGGGGACAAAAAAGTATAAAATATTATAACCTGGAGTTAACTATAAGAAATATGGCGAGGCAGAAAAAAATCGAGTTTTAGTTGCTTACAATGGTAGCAACTCGCAAAGCCGTGGTATGGGCAAAACGCCCATAAAAGAAGTTTCGCCATTCACGACGATGACAGGCTGACAGCCGCGTAGAAATGGTGTATGGAAGACCTTTCTATTTCCTTTTTATTTGGGGCTTGAACATGAAAGACTTCCGCCACCGACATTCACAAAGCAGAAAGCTCAATGGCGTCTTCGCCTCTGGTTGAGCAGACGCTATAAGAAGCAGTACACTGTGTGCATTAGACGGCCCTAGTCGAAATGATGAGCTCAATAGACCCTCCTGAAAAGTTCATCAAGCAACATTGGCCGTCGCCAATTCTTGGGCACGAAGTGTGTGATTGAATTCGAGTCCTTGCCAAACGCTGACGCAGCACTCGTGTCATTACATTCTCAGAGTACGTGCCCAAACAACGGCGCAGTCGGATCATTGACCCAGCAGATAATAGGTGCGCAAATTTCAGAAAAAGGTACTTTTAGCCGTCGGTACATACTTATTTTTTCTTCTTCTTTACTTGTTTTGTCTAGTTCTTGACGCCGTTTATTCTTGACCGCAATTATAACTGTTTGTGACAATTTTTTTCTTTATTTTGCTCTGTGTCACCTTGGGCATTAATGCCGCACGTCAAGTCTTGCCTAAAACCCGATTCGTGCTTATGGTGTTGTGTTCACAATGTAGCACTTGATTCAACAAGAGACAAACTTTTATTTTTTTTCTCCCAAGGCCAACCTCAGCGTAAAGCCACATCACCAAATGGAACCTGCTACAATCTATATTTCAGCTTCATCTGTGAATCAAACGGCTGCATCATAAATCATCAGGAATGTTGGCGAAGACCCTTCACTAAATATTCAGAAAAATACATTTTATTCAGCAATTCCTTTTGTCATATACTGAGATCACTACAAAATACAGAGGACTATGAATGTGAGTATACTGAAATGATTTCACCTACTGCGGAGACTTATTAGGAACATTTTCTTGGCGCAAACAGAAAGTGATTGAGTTTAAATATATGCAGGATATTCAACATCTTGGTTTAAAACAGCGCGACCAAAACAAGGACAAAGTCCAGACGAGACAGACGACAACGCTGTCGTCTGCCTTGTCTTTACTTTGTTGTTGTTTTCTCGCGCTGTTTTAAACCAAGATGCTCGTCAACCGACTAGTCTAAACATACCTTTTAGCAAGATATTCAAAGTTGTTTCGCCCTTAATACCAGCTCAAATATGTTTCAAGTCACGTGGCGTCCAGGAACAGACAACTAAGCGTTCAATGATTGCAAAAGTATCTCAGAGGCCGGGAGAATTCATCCAAGCAAAGGGCGATAAGTGTAAAGAGTTTACTCCGACTTAAAACGACAAAGCTATTACAAAAAGATATATGTTTCGCTGCCTATGCAAGTGGCATCTTCAGAATGAACTGACAAGAATGAGGCAAGAGCCCTCTTCCATACAAACTAAAAGCAATAGACCTCTCCATCGCTTGTCACACAGACTAAAATTCCGAGTCACGCAGAAGAAAACAACTGCGCATGCTCAGAACGCGTCCCGCAGCCCAGTAGACAAGGAGGGCAGCACGCCGAAGGTGATTATTGGAAGAATCTATACACATTTGCAAGTACGGGCTCTGGGCGCCGCCATATCGCTCCTGGTGTGGGTAAATCGTATGATAGTCAAGCATTGCTGATGCGTACCTACAGTTTCCAGACTGGCGCCAAAACAAAGCGTTTGCAATCCACGGTAGTCAGACTTGCGCTTGAAGCGCGGCTGCTTGAAAACGTCTATAGATGGGTTGATGTCGGCGTAGCAGGCAGAATTGCACACTACCGTGAAGCTGACCCCATACGGAAACTTCTTTGACTCCTTTTATACTCACACCAAAGTCTGGAGCGGTCCTTGAGGAATCAATGGTTCGTGAATATACTCAAGCAATCCACCAGGTCAGGTGAAGCGTTAAAACGTTTTTGGAGCTAAAATCGCGTAGATTCAAAGACACTGCCCACTCAGCCACGAGCCTGGCGAAGAATTGCAGTCCTAACGCTTGCGTAGCTATCCTGTTCGTCCAATTCTCTTTTTGTCTTTTTTTTCTTACTAAAGTACAAGAATAATGACATAAATGGGGTGCGCTGTCAAGGTAGCAATAGGCCGGAAAACACTATAGTTTATTAAATATGTAAATACATCTCCAGGTCGGAATTTCACGGATCATAAAGATTTGAGATATTAATTTGATGCCACCCGACTGCAGCTAATATTCGAAGCTTATTTAAAATACAAGATGTGAAAAATAAAACAGCCGATTGGAATAATGTAGTGCAATGCCCCTATACAAGGGTAGAAAAAGGTTTACTAGCGTAGACTAGTATTCAAGTCGTGTGTGCTGGCGTGTATCGGATTTTAGTATTTTATTTCTTCCTAGAAAAAAAGCCACGGGTGAAAAATTATATTTGCTTTTCCTGACATTATATCTAACTTATTATCTTATTTCTACTTGTAGAAAACCAATTGAAGTGACGAAGTTGAAACCGCCTATTGCATGTTGATCGGGGAACAGTCGGCAGCCATCTTGCTGAATCTTTGTCTTAATTTTATTAAACAGGCCAATATTGAAAATGTTCCTTAATAAACTCGTTCTGGCTCTAAAAACCAGGACACCCGTGATATAGAGCAGCATTACAGATCGCAAAAGGTCGCACCGATAGCTACACTGATAAACATAAAGCTGAAAATCGCAGAAAAATCAATTGAAGTGCTCAGTGCTATGCCTCTGAAAGCATATTTAAACGATTACGCTCTGTGTGTGAAACTTGAATCGCATTTTTATTTTGTTTCTGTGCAAAGTTCAAAAGAGGTCCCTTCGTTTTTTCTTTATTAAACTTTTTTAAGTTAAGCTAACTTATACTTATATTTTCTCCGTTGAAACGGTTGTTTTTTATTTTGTTTTATCCTAAGTAAACTGTTATCTACTAAAATGCGCGTCATACTCACGGTCTGAAAATATCGCTCTCTCTTTTTTTCCAGCTTGTGAATTCTGGTTGAGGGAAGATTGGTTAAAAAATATTACGATTCCCCAAGTCGTTACAAAACCAGGAAGCGAAGAAAGTGCGGAAAATGAGAAGGAGTCTGGCAGTCCGAGTAAAACTACGTATTCGTATGATTCATTATTTAATTAACTTCCGTCCAGCTGTCGATACGCATTTCTTCTCAACTGTGGATATCCGACACACCGAATTTATGACGAGGAAGACTGCAAGAGGATATATGAAAGAGAAAATGCTGCATCGGGTGACACAAACGGAAGTAATTAGCACAATAATTTCAGCAAATACGCTTCCCGGGTCTGTATCGAACCTCCCGCTCAAACCATCTACCACGTGTCTTATGAGGTTGTCTTCGGTTGCTCCGTAGATGGGAACCAGTACAGTATCTAAGACAGCCATCTAAACACTGGGGATGACTTCGGACAAGTGCAGAAAGCAGCAGGACTTTGTGTCGTCTCATATCTCGAGATCTCACAATCTGCAGTGCGAAAAAAAAACTAGTGATAAAAAAGTTAACTTGAGCAATGAATATCTTAGAAAGAGTTGGTGTCGGAGCTATAACAATACATTTTGGTGAAAACATTTAAGCATTTTTTAATTACCAGTTGCGATTTTCAAATGGTTGCTAAAACCAAGGGGCCTGCGTTTCTGCGGTGCTTGGCGACAGTCTACGTCGCATTGCGATAGCATTGCTTGTCCTCAATGAAGGCAGCGTGCCACATATTAAGTTTGGACGAAACCTATAGAAATTAACCAAGCGTCAAATGTCTGGCCTTTTACAATCAACATAAATGGTCATACTCCACAGATCGACACTTCTGTTTAGCTATATCCTCGTCAGACCCCTTCTTCCTCTTGAATTGCGTCGTGAAGACTGCAGTACATCCAATGAGCGCCTCGTACCACGGCTTCTCCATGCACGCGATAGGGGGATTAAAGGTAACTTAATAAATATCGCTTCAAAAGTCTCCCCCTTGGCTCGTGCAATAAATAAAGATATATTGTCCTCTTGGCTCGGTGTTTGCGCCTAGGGCTAACGATTCATGGTGTCCTGGGTTCGATTCCACTTGGGAAACACCCAGATTTGTTTTTCTTTTGAATTTATTTATTTTCTAATCACCCCCGCGTGTGCATACGTTTTGTGTTGCATATCAAGATGTTTATGATGGGGCAACCGAAGAATGGCTATCGCAATAAAAACTAAGAAGACAAGTACCTTATACAAAAGAAATCAACTGGTCTTCACATTTTCAACTAGCTCACGGCAGGGCAAAACTAAGTGAGTGCTTTGCTACCCGCAACAAACGCGAGTGTTTAGCTGCTGTCTGGGCAGTCGCAAAATTTCGATCATACTTGTCTTCGCTCCCATTCTTTTATTGTGATCACTGACCATCATGCCCTTGCTGGCTTTGCTTTTTGAAAGAACCTGCCCCTTGTTTTAGAGGTAAGTCCTTAGAATGCAAAGGTGTGATTTCAACATAACCTCTAATTGTGTGAAGCTCCCTCAAGACGTCGACTGCCAGGCTTGCCGCACCATGAACCCAATGGCAAGATAACAGCATGGATGTTGTAGCTGTGCATCATTCTGACAATTACGTGATTAATTCGGGCGAAAGTTTCAAATATACTTTTATTTTAAATATTGGTTTTCTTTGTGAATACGCCGTTCCCAAAATTTAAATATTGAAGACGATCCCTGTGAATCATTTTCATTCGTTTGCGAGAATAAAAACATATTGATGCTCGTGTTGCCAGTAAATAGAAGAACTGGAACACTTTAGTAGTAGCCAGCAGTCTCATATGTCTGAGAAATATCTGATGAAATTCAGGGCGGGGTTCGTAATTCAAGTGAACAATCCTGGTCAAGCGCAAAAGAAAGCACATATTGCGTTTTGCAGCAGCAACTGCAGCAAAAACGAAATAGACAAAATTTCTACATTGGAAAAGTGAATGTATTGCTTACGTCAATCAAGGCGTACCAAGGAGCCAACCTTGAACAATACTACATTACAAACTCGTCGTACACTTCAACGACTATTTATTGTTATTGTTAAATGGCAGACGAAAGTCGTATGTATCGCGGAGCATCGCACTCGCTTGCTGAGTTATTCTTATATTGCTTTCCGCAAAAAAAAAAAACTGAATATCAATAACAGGTGGTGCAACGATTTTGTACTTTCAGCAAATACCACTTGATACAATCGCTTACGTTCTTAACCCATGCATCGTGCTTTAGCTGAGACGTAGTTACCGTAAGTCGCAGGTACCAAGTCTCAATGTTTTGGTTCTTATAGCCTCTTTTTTTTTCTGAAGTTGCTATAGGACGCGAAACTTCGAGACATGAGTACTGGAAGTTACAAGTACTGTCATACGACCAGATACAGCTACTGCAAAACAGAGCTATGTACGAAACGTGCGGATAACTTCGGCATGGTATGGCAACACACCTGGTATCAAGAGTAACAGATCACACGGGAGTGCATTAAATACACCAAATCATGATGAAATGATGAAGTCTAACCAAAAGAGAGTCTATACGCTGGTGAGCTGGCGATAGTTAATCATTTTGTGGAACAGCCAAGACTATGGTGAGAAATAAATATAATGACTTTCAAGTCGTAGAAAATGACACAAAGAACTTCATGCTCGAGAAAAAAGAAACAGGAGAGGTTATTGGTGACATCGGCTCGCAAAAGCGTCTCTGAGATCGGCATTTGTGATTGGGCCAACGCTCACTATGACGTCTTTATTAACTTTGACGGTGTTATTTTAAGAACGCGATGATTTCAAGCTCCTATCGTGCTTTTTACACGCACCATCGAGCTTAGTTCGCAACTGATAATAAGTAGCCATGAATACAACTCGTGACGTCATGACGAGGAATATTCCGCCCGTCACGTCACGAATGGAAATAATTAGAGGGCGCCACTGAAACATCTCGGTGCTAATTGTCTGCCGAAGAAAATAAAGAGCTTTCTTCTGAGTGTGGTTTTATTTATTTATAGTGTTTATGAAGTAATAAAAATCAGTCAATTGCATTACATTGCCCTTCGCGCCTCGTCTAAATTTCGCGGTTCTTTTATTCCTAACTTGGCAAAACTGATAATAAAAATGTGTTTTTATCGGGAAGTCAAAGCTTGGCTGTGATGTTTGCGTGTGAAATATTACAGTGTGTTGGTTGAATATGAGTCCCTCCTTTCGCACACCTCTCTTGTGTGGTGCAACATCTTTCGTAGAGAAAATGTACTGAATCGAATAAGCTCGGGTTCTGCAAAGATTTGGGCACCCATGACAATAAGTATGTCTGCGAAACATAGAGCTTGACAAAACTAATCTTTTTTTTTTTTCTGGGGAGAGTGATAAAGGGCCGGTTAAACCAACATAGATGTTTTGAAGTTTACTGTGCAGGGCAACTCAGGGAAGTTCCAATGAAGTGCCACCAGAGTCTTCATCATCTGGTCCCTTTTAGCACCGAACGTCATGTTCAAAGGATCGCATGAAGGCGATGATAGTGCGGCACAGCTCGTCGACTCGTCGCTGATGATGGTCGTTGCCACGGTCCGTCGGCAGCTGGAGGCGTCAGCTGTCGCCCTGACTCGAGGTGGTAAAGGCGTAAGCGAAGTTCGAAGCTCTCTGTGCGATGAGCGACAAATTTCGCCCATGACGCAGTCAGGTTGTCCCGCCTTGAAGCCGGATGACTGCCCTGAGCGGGAACCCCAAGCCCAGGTGCCGTTACACGGTTGGCTTCGTTTTTGTTTTTAGTTTTAGAGCGCAGGTTTAGGCGCCTGTTTCCGGCTTGAGCGGCGTCGCCGTCGCCGTCGGCGTAACCGCGCGGTGCATGATGAGTTACTCTCTCCGTGCCCGCTGGGTTGGCCGAACCCCAAGAGATGTGGAAACCTCAAAAAAGGTAAACGCTTAAATAGCATTGCAGGGCCCCTTTAGGCGAATTCGAAACTGACAGTACACAAAGAGTGGGTTAGGATTTGAGTCCGCCGAAACCAGTGTCCGGGATGGTCTAATCGGTTAGGCGTCACCCCGGACAGGCGAAGGTTGTGGGTTCGATCCCCCGCTCCTGGCAAGATTTTTGGCCAGCTCTCTTTCCCTTTCCCTAACTTTGATGCAATAAATTCGATAATCTTCTCCCCTCTTCGTTCACACACACACACACACACACACAAACACACACACACACATATATATATATATATATATATATATATATATATATATGAAGGGGGGGGGGATGGTGGCCGAGTGGGCTAGCGCACAACAGCTGCAGAACCCAGGGATCCTGAGCTCTGCAGCTCAATCCCCACTCCCACCCGTTCCGATCTGAATATATCACTACTGCGTGGTGCACGTTAAAGACCCAAGGTGTAAGACCAAGATCGCACTGGCTAAATTTCTCATCCACAGCTCCAGCAGCAGCTACAGCAGGAGACAGGTCACCAATTGAGGCATACCATGTTCAAGACCGTATAAACATACACACAGACACACCAGCGAATAATTCCAACACTCCAAAGTTCCAAATATATATATTGATTGCAGCTCCAGGATTGCAGCTCCCACTTCACTCTTAACCTCTCACCGACTATAAATCTCTGCCATAGGTTTGAATAAATGTTCGAATATATATTAAACAAATTGCCGTTCCTTCTGCCATTTTTTTCGAAAACGTAGTGAGTTCCCGCTGCAGTTCCACCGATGCAACATGGAACGGCACGTTTTTTTGTTTTTTTTTGTTCTTCCTAAAAGGAGTGCGCTCAAGGAAGGTTGTTGTTTGGAACGCCGGTTAGTCAACGCTGGTGCAAAACAGAAGGGCTTGAAGGAGAAGACGGGACAATAAAGTAATCTTTTTTGAAATGAATGAACTGCACATGGAACGTTTTTCGCGATTCCTGCTCAACAAATATCAAAATCTTATTAAATACGCCATTTTGTAAAACACCAATACCTATTGTGTGCCGCGATCGTATCAAAAGCCAGCCGTAACAACGAACAGACAAAACAGATCACAGACACGTAGCAGACGTAGTCGAAGCCTCACATAGCCGATGGAGTCGGCCGAGCGGCGAGCAGACGATGAGAACAGCGTCGGTGAGCAAAGCAGTCTGGGATCGAGTTATTTTTCAGGCGTCGCTGCTGCGCCTGATGTCATGCCGGGCATTAGGATATTAAACATCCTTGCAAGCCTGACAAAAAAAAAAAGGAGACACACCCACCTAATCCAAAAAAAGTTGGTAAAGCGTGACTTCTGTAGCTGCACACAACTGAGTGCTTCTTTTCACAACAAAAAAGAAAAAGGAATTTCGATTCTTCCAAGAATTACGTAACCGATGGAACGATATAAAAGAGAACACGTCTGCCCATATTGCAACTGCGTTTGAGAGGTCGTCAACGATGCTGGCCCTGAAACATTTGGTGTTCTGTCTAAGCGTTTCTGCGGCATGCGCCGACGTAGAGTTTAGAAGTTTGAAGAAGCCGCCGGACAACAATCCTGACCTGAACAGGAAAGAGCTTAGAGCGATGCAGGATGCATGGAAAGTGTGGTTTATTTTCACCGGGGGTATAATTTTTTGTAACAATATTAGCCATCTGCCTTGTCATGAAGCGATTGCTGTATCAGTCGAGATGCTGTTTATATTAGTGAGGAGACGGCAGCCCGATGAGCTTATGAATACATGCAGCCGAATAATGCCCCTGCTGAAAACAAACTCCATTGCTTAGTAAAAAAAATTGCTGTCAATTGCATTAAAAATTCATATCCGAAAACCGATAGCTACAATTTGTTTTTATTTTTCATTAAAATCTTGCGCTACGTTTGGGCGAAATCTGAGCCTTCGGAAATGTGTAGTGTTTATCCGTTGGAAACAAATGCACTCTCATTTTTGTTGGCAGCGGCTTGATATATTGGTTTCCCTGGTGGAACGAATTTCGAAGGATGATTCAATAAAATGTGATGCCTATAATCTTAATTGAAAAACGAGCTGAATGAAGAGTACTGAATGAATGTAAAAACAACGCTGCCATAGTGGTTACTTAATATCAATATTGTCTGTTCGTTCGTTTCTTAAGACATTTTTGTTTATTAATGTTATTTTTACAAGTGCGAATATTGTATTTAAAGACTTTTGTTATTTTTTTACATCGAGTATATATTTGTCATTTTTATTCTTCTGGGGAATAAATGATGTGTTTTTACTCGTAGACTGCATGAAAAAAGTGGAGTGTGCGTTTTGACGATGTTATTCACAATTTATTATGAACGCAAAAAAAAATTGTTTGGTGGTCTTCTTACGTTTAGCTTAGCTTTGAGTAGAAATGTCTTCATATTGCGGCTTTATCAATGCATACCCAGCTATACCAGAGGACGTAATTTAATTAACGTGAAAATAATTACAAGAAACATTAATATATTTTCAGACTATCAAGGGTACGGAGAACCAGAGCTATTATCTAATTTATAGTAGCGGGTGGGGGACCGAAGAACATTACGAAGATATGAGTTGTCTCCATGTGCAAACAAGTGACCTCAATTACACATTGAAGAGCGCCAAATACACATCAAAATGGTACGCCTCAAAATCTAAAACAATGTAAGTATTTTCATAACTTCACAATGTCCCTAGCATAGACGTTTTTCATAAAATATTCAACCATTTTTATTTTGGTGTCCACTGAATCGGTTTGTAGCCATTTCAAAAACCGATAATTATCGGGTATTCTAGCGTTTCTGGCCTGGGTGGATCCCGAAAAAAAGGGTCCCTCCCCTCAAAAGGGATTAGAGGGGATTATTTCCCTGGACTGCCGCCCCTGGAAAGGGATAAGCATGGATTATGCTCGGACCACTTCTTTGCATAAACCCGAGGCAGTCGTCGCGCTCTGATAGGACGTTCGACGCGGAGCTTTGTTAGACGCTCGCTGATTATATTAGAGAGAAAGGGAAGTGGATGCGTGGATAGACTGAGTGACGGGGGGGCCACGGGGGCTTCAAGAAAGCCGGGTGGCCACATGGCGGACAGCGCTCGAAATGCGGCTTGTCTTGTGTCGGATCGGCAGAAACACTTTGCTACTTCGAGCAGCGAGCGGCCGCTAAATTAACCGCCGATGCTACCGTGAGCTATGATCGCGTCATAACGACTCCGTGAAATTTGGCTTGTCTTGGATCGGCAGAAACACTTTGCTACATCGAGCAGCGAGCGGCCGCGAAATTAACCGCTGACGCCGAGTGGTTTTCGAGACGACTCGTCCATTTGTCTTCAATCTGCAAAATGCGGTTCGTTTGCTTCGCCTTTCTACGAGCGTACTTATTTTGTGAAGCAAGGGGTGTTTCTCGAGCTTTGCTTAATCTGGATAAATCGTCTTCTTTTCAATACGCGTCGAGTCCGTTGCACCGACTCCCCCGTGAACCACGCACCCGAAAACGTAACCGAAGGCTTCGGCCCTCCAGAACCGCGCGAGACGGCAAAGCCCACCTAGGAGCCTCTTTGCACTCCTACTTCTGCGTGTTTTCTCGTACTATGTCGACTTTGCGGAGTAACAAAACAAGGAAAAAAAAAATAAAAGTGAAGGGCAACCACACGCGCGTCTCTTCGTTTTATTATTTTTGTCCCTGTCTCGGATTAATCATGAGTCGTTGTCCGCCTAGCCTGCGTTTTTGCCACGCGTTTGGTTAAAATATTGACGTGTAAGCAACGCAACTCTTCACACTGCTTTTATTTTTTTTTTCCGCAGTGGATTTTTTCAATTTGTATTCCTGCCTGGTTTTGCTACTCTTCTGCTCCCCCCCCCCCCCCACACACACACACACACAAAAGAAAGGCCCACACAATAACGTGTTCCAGTACCCTGAAGCAAGTCACTCTCCTATTCTTCACCGTTGAAATATTTTAGGCTGTACAACAGTGATGTGTGCACATTGAAAGGTAACTTCTTGCTGCAATGTTTGTCGTTGAATATTGGATCACCAGCACAAATATTATTTACCGTTGAGTGCCCGGGACAGCTGAAGAGACACCAGCGCACTCTTCAATGGTTCAAACCACTGCTTCATGCACCACACAGGTGACTGTGGCATAGTGAGAAGCACAACCAGGGTGCTTGCTGTTTAATGTCAGAAACACCTTGGTGTCCTGCAAAATAACTAAGCTAAAGAAACTGTAAAGGAAGAGTCGTAATAGGTGCACGCCACAGGTTCTCGTGACTCTTTACATACCAGGCCGGGCAGCTGTGGACCAGCGAGCAGGTGTCGTAGAGTAGCTGCCACTGCGAGCGGTGCAGTGTCTCATAAAAATAAACAGTTGCTGGAGAAAACTCTCATGAATGCAAAGTCTGTGGTGAGCTTGGAGTAGTGATGGTAATCCTGAAGCAAAAAGGATTCATGCCAAGCCTGTTCCTGTGTTCCACGATGTATGGCGTCCTTCCCTTACCACAATCCCTGGCTGTTATTTTCCTTCTCTACGTGTGCGTGCCCACATCAACAGCAATAGTAATAATTGCACGCTGTTTCAACAGGACGTGCTGATTTGGAGGGGGCTTGGTGGCAGAGTGTGTTAGCACACTGCAGCTCGCAGTGTGTGGAGCGAAAACTTGCGCTGCACGCCCCTGCCCGTTTTGACCTGGATGAGCACTGTACCTATGCATGGCCGTGTATTACTACTGTATGATTCATCTTAAAGACTTTGGGCTATCGGTTGTACCGCACTAGTCAAATTTCTCACATAGAGCGTGACAGAGTGTCGCCATGCACTGCCAGACCGACCTTCCTTTTTCTTAACATATAATGTCTAATTTTCTTTGTTCCTGCTAATTTGGCAGTCGAGTAAAAAAAGAGAAAACTACTTTTGTGTGTGATGGGAAACCTACAAACCTGGGCCCATGGGGCCCAGGCCCTCCCCTCCCCCCCCCCCCCCCCCCCCGCCCCCGAAATCTTCCATTTTGCTGGGGCCTCCTCTCTTCCCTCCCCCTCATACAACATTTTGTCATGGGTGGGCCTGCCCCGAAACAAAATCTTGGCTACATGCCTGCCTACAGCCACTTGAAAACATTGCAGCTCTTCAAGCTTGCCAGAGGGTAGGCCTGCACGCAATCCACTACTCTCTGTTTCACATTAATTTCGAAAACTGTAGAAACTGCGGCCTCTGTGCAGGCCAGAGGAGTCTGCTGTGAAATTAACACACTTGGGAAGAGCGTACCCCATGTTTGCCTAAGGACATTAAATGGTTTGAAAAAGGCATTTATACTTTCAGTCGGCTCGCAAGCTGTAGTAAGAATGTTGGTTTGTACCATAGGAGTTTCAATTGCCCCTGCTTCAACTAGTGGGAAATGATTTCAAATTCGCAATAGTGCTGAACGGAACCGAAACACATGGGGGAACGGTGGCCGAGTGGGCTAGCACGTCTCAGCTCGGGGCATGTGGAGCAAAAGCTCGCGGTGCAGAACCCAGGGATCCTGGGCTCAATCCCAGCCCTTGCTCATTTCGATCTGTACGAGGATCATACCGGTATGTGTTTGTGTAATCACTACTACATGATGCATGTTAAAGATCCCAGGCTTTCGGTCATACTGCACTGGCTAAATTTCTCATCTACAGCGGCAAGCTTGGCACCTTTTGAGGCAGGCCGACCTTTCGCTGTCTAAACATCCTCAACACAATGCGACTTCTTTTTTTTTTTTTAACTAAAACACATACAAAAGGAAATGTGCCTATGACCTTGTAAAGTAATGCATTGAACTGTTTGTGAAAGCTTGTGATACGGAAACGGGCAAGAGGCAAGAACGAAAGCATGCACATTCACACTGTGGCATCAAATACACCACAGCAGCCTCCTTTGCCAGAGTTGCCTTGGCGGATGGAAGAGCAGGGCAGCGAATGCCGATATGACCCAAAACATTGTAAAAGTTATTGCTTTCCTTTTAATAATAGTTCAAAAAAATTGAGATTAATAGCTTTTCAAGACAAAGCCACATTAGCAGTACTTTTTGGCGCAAATGGAACAGTCTGCCGCAATGGTGAGGAAATGCTGTAGCCGTTGCCTTTTGCCAAGTTATGGAGAAACACAGCACAGATCATTCCACTCGGAGAGAAGACGCACCCTTGAACCAGAGCACTCAGACGGGACTTTTCCTCGGTGCGTCGTCTGCTTCAACAAACAAGCTGTACAAATGATCCGTTAGCATGCAACATGGTTCCAAATCTCACATTTCGGCTATTTCAGGTGCAAATTTAGAAGTGGAAGTTAGCGTGCAATGCCATACTTGATGAAGAGATTAACAGGGCACAATTGCGCAACCATCTCCTGTGCAAAGGAAACAGAAAACTGGAAACAAGCACATAAACAATGTGCACGGTCAATCTGCTCTGGCAACAAAACAAAAAAAAACTTTACACCAATTTGGATCGGAACTCATTGAACCCCCAACAACGGAGTCTTAAAAAAGAAAAATAGAGCACTTGCCAACAAGCAATGATTATGCATATTCGAGGCATTTCGTCGACGAAAAACAAATCCACCAGAAACCCGGTGCTTGGTAAGCATTCGAGAAAAAAAAACCAAGGGTGCTTATATTATTGTTGATATTTGTGGCAGTGTTATACACCAACTCAAGTTAAGAAACAAACCGGAGCGCCCTTTGCGGACGCCACCGGCGCCGCGCATGTGCAATGGAGTATGAGCAAGAAGCTTGCCATCGCCTATAAACAAACCATTGAAATGCGATGTTGTCGGCGTCGGTGTGAGTCCCCCTGCCCTCTTTCGCGTTCGAATTGTTGATTCTACGTCTTCCTGGCAATGTCTGACTACTTGAGTGGCCTCAGCGAAATTACCGAGGCTCGTTACACCGCAAAACTTTGCGTGAATTATGCGACATGCGGCGATTCATTTTGCGGGGACGCCGCAGAATGTATGCTAAAGCCTGATTCGCATGATAAGATTTTGCTCGCAATTTTCAGTTGCAATGTCGCTCGGGCTGCAAAAGCATGAACCATAGCTGAAATGGTCGACGTCAATACTGAAAATTGCAAGCAGAATCGGACCAAGTGAATCAGGCATAACAAGTCGGTGATGCCCACTGGTAACAATGATAAACATTTCCTTGTTCCTACTGTTTACATCGAGCCTGCTTACCAACCTTCAAACTTAAGTCTTGTGAGGCCTGCACTTACTTCTTATCACAAGTACCGGGCCAGCATTTGGTCTACGGGCCGGTGTCGTCTAAAAGAGCAGACGACAAGCAGACACGTTTGAAAGAGCAGACTGACAGTTTGAACGATCAGGCGGCTGTTCGAACTTGAAGACGCACTGAATGTAGTCTGCAGGTGGTCCATACAACTTGACGGTTTTCTGACGTTCATGTTCATAAAACAAATCTGATGACCACAAGTATCCGTGAATTCAACCCAAAGTGCTTCCCGCCCAAGCAATCGTGGTCCGACGGCGTCTGGTTTTCCCTTTTCACGGCACATATCCATGTTCTCGAACGAACCGAGCACATGAAAACTGACCTTCAAACCTTTCGCGACTCTTTTGGTACAGCCCCAGTCGCGGCGTTCTGACAAAAAGGCAGGTTTTTGTCTGGTTCCTTTCAAAACAATGCAGGAATGCACGTCTCACATGGAGTACTTCCGCCCACAGCCCCAGACCGGAAGAGCGCCCGACGCGCCACCACCGTGCCGTGACGTAACAGAGTTGAGTTTGTGTATAGAGGGGAGGGGGGGGGGGGGGGGGGAATCTGTCACATACCTGCTGTTTAGACGTGGCACACGGGACAGAATGCTTGGTACGTTCAGAAATCAGTTGGATGTGATCAATTATACCGTAAATAACAATCGCACGTTTGTAATTCGAGTGGATGGCCACATTTTTTGTTCCAAACGACCCACCCTGGCAGGCGCTCAACAAGTTGCAGTCTGAAAGGGGTTCATTTGTTATTTCACTTGCTTCGTATCCCACAGAGCACAGGCAAGGCTACTTGCAGACTGGCGCAATTATCGGCTTTGCCACTTGGCGACGCCAGCACGTCACTACTTGGCCCTCTGAAACGCCCCAGGACCGCCCATGACAGCCAAGGCTTTGCAGCTGTGTTCAGGTGGACGCGCCATACTTCCACAGGGCGGTGCTGCTCTCGGTTGGCGTTTATCACGTGATCTCATTGCCTATACTCCATCCCACAAGTTGTCTGCAGCAGGGGCAAAGACGCGGGCACGTTGCTTTTAAACGTGCCATTCCTGCGCAAGCACTCATGTAAACAAAGCTCACTGCAGTCCTATGCGCTCCTGCCCTTGCCTTCGTCTTTGCTACACACAACCTGTGGGACGGAGTACAGTCGACATTATGGCTGTGCTCAGCACAATTAAAAGCGGAACCATATTAGCCTCCCGCGCAATAGACATTGTGGCCGGAGGCAGTGCTGCCAAAGGGAGAAATTTCTCTCGACGTAATGGAATACCTATGCTAGGTGATTAACGAATGAAAAGAACAGCGGACAACATACCAAACCTGAAATAGCCATTAAGGTGCTGCGTAAACGAACCACATCACAGCGGCAGTAGGAAGGGGGCCGCTAGACGTTGTTCGAGGCGGGGTTTAAGCCGCACGTCCGGAGGCTTCCTGGCCTTTGACGATGACCATTCCCCGAAGTGAAGAACCCAGGGGTCCAGAGGAGGTGGGAGAATTGGTAACGTAACGAACGGTTTAATTACATGGTAGCGATACAGTCGTCAAATCCGAGAGAACAACGGAGCAGCCTCACGCTCCGCCTTATATAGGGTCCGTTTTCTACCTCACTCCCCGCCAGGGCAGCAGGTGCGAGTAGCAAACCACCGCCAAGTGCGTCGTAGCAAAGTCTGCCGCGTCGTAGCCAGAAGTGCGTCGTAGCCATGGTTCTCCGCAGTTAGGCCATGCCTCTCTCCCCTTCCGGAGCGCACGAACCCACACGCACACACACACACGTCCCGTTGACGTCACGGACGCGTTGAGACTCGTTTTGGGCAGGCTCCGACAGGTGGGCGACAGTCCTGAACAGATCGTGACTCGTTTCCGCAGCGTTGAAACTCTGAAGAAGGTTGCCGAAGGTTCCATTCTTAACAACGTTTAGTGCAGCCCACCACGAGGTACAGCTGAAAATGGCGAAACGCCTATACTTGGCTCGTGCCCTCTCTGTCGTTCGCCCTGCCGAATTCCATGAAATTGCCCAGATGCACATAGACAGCGCTGCAATCGGACATGACGCCGCCCTGAAATCCCCAAGTTGAATGATGTACAGCCACTGTCAGGTGTCGCAACAATAACAAGAGTGATAGCTGCTTGCATTGGCTTTAAATGGTACAAGTTGCGCCAACAGCTCCCACGACCAACTTTGCACAGCTAATACAACCGATGCCAGACAATGATATAATTAGATAGCCAAAGTGATGCAAGTGACAGCACTCCTAGGACACATATTTATTGCTGTAGCAGACACATGGGCCATAGTAGCTTGCTGTGTTCGCTATAGTTACTAATAGCATCCGAACGGCAGCATGGTCTTGCAGTTGTCCCATATACGGCGCAAGGTTTCTACCTTCAACAATGCTTTGGAATCTCGTGAGCTTAGAACATGATTGGGCCTAGAGCATGTGCAGCTAAAGCCCAACAGAAGGTGACGAGCATGTGCTGGAGGCCCGCCTGCTTGCCTACAGTGACACAGGACAGGTGTATGAACCTCCGAAAGGATGTGTTCACGAGCTTCACAACCGTTGCATTGTGAATATTGCATTGTTTTTGTGTCTGCACGCACGGGCAACATTTGATACGCCACACAGAGTGCTCGCTCACCGCCCGGCAACATCACCATGACTTCCGAGTGAACCGGTTCGCTACCCGCCGAGCGGTTATTACGGAAGTCTCACGAGATGTAAACAAGCATGTTACAAGCAGGCCACAGCTGCTGTATTATATTAAATATCGATTGGTGCCATCTACCCGAGGTCAATGAAAGTGTTCCCTCCCTGCTTCCTACTCTGCTGTTTCGTTTCGAGACGTTTCGAGCAAGAGTTCTTTGAAGAAAGCGATTGTTATTTCTGCATCCTTAAATACTTCTTACTGTACTAATACAGAGATTGCCTGGAAATGCTCGAAAGTTTACCATGGAAGTGAAAGGGAACGTACCGACTCATCTTGCAGGACAGAAGTCGCCATCTTTACATTACGATTTGGATTTGGATTGAATCGATGGATGGATGCTAACGGCCGGTGACCAGTGTTGCCAAGATGCTCGCTTCTTTTCTTTCTTTTTTTCTGATTGCAATTCAATTTAACATTTTTTTCAAGATTTTCTAGATTCCGCCGGGGAAATTTTTTAACTTACTGGTAGCCTGTTTAAAACGTGTTAAAATTATTTGTGAAAATTTAAGTGAAGAGTAAACCAGGTCATGGCTAATCAACACCTCGCTTACGTTTACGAGTTTTGTCCTCGTGGTCTGGAGTTTGATCTTTCCTTCTGTT
>JABSTQ010002332.1:0-22780 GCA_013358835.2 Ixodes persulcatus | reverse complement strand
CGCACGGCTTTTTAGAAGCGTTATTAGCCCCGTGCGCGACCGAAAGCGTCGCTGTGGTCGGCCTTCCACGATTGGCCGAACGCTGACTATGACGTCGGAAAGGGGATTTATCATCGACGGAAATAAGAGGAATGAAAGAACTTTAATTTTGACGGTGTTGGCAGTGTTCCTTTGAGAGCGCAATGATTTCAAGCTTCCGCCATGCTAATAACAAACACCATCGAACTTGTTGTTTGCAAGGTAATGACGTCACAAGGGGGAACCACAGGAGGGCGCCACCAAAACATCTCGCCGCTAATAGAACGAGCACAAGCGTCGCTACAATTTCGGTACACTGATTGATTTCTGTCTCTCCGCCGTGACGCCACACAGAAAAAGCGATTTGGTTCTGTCTGTGAAATTAGGAACACAGAAATCAAGATATAATCTCCGTAATAAAACAAAGCGAAATGGATCTCTGTAGCCAATACCCAACCGTTCGCGAGGCGACTATACTCTGTTTCACCTTATGATGTACCGCAGGACAGGCTACAAGCGCGAGCTCCTTGATCTAGGGCACATCTCGGCGGCACAAGCTCTCGTGCGTTAAGAGCAGCTCCCAACGCTATGAGCTCGCGCTTCTAGCCTTCTCTGCGGTACAACATTAGGTGAAACGGAGTATAGGCAAAATCATATATTACCTCCGTGCCTTTAAGGCTGGTTCACACACTTGCAACGATTACGTTCGCATGCAACCGAAACGACCGTAACGACAAAAACACCGCAACAACCGTGGCTCATGGATTGCTTCGCGAAGCTACCCCTTGCATCACTTGCCATGCTGTGTTCGGCGAACGCTTGTCCCGGTGACTTTGTCGTTACGGTCGTTTCGGTTGCATGCGAACGCAACCAACGCAGATGTGTGAACCAGCCTTTACTCTCTGCACACCGCCAGAAAGAGTCATACAAACTCCTTGGCGCTATTATCAACACGATTGCGTTTGCAAGCCGGTTGTTTGACTCGGCTGGGGTTCGTCCCTTCTGGCTTTCATAGCTCTGTATTAAATCAGAAATGTAGATACCTTTCTACATTGGGTGCGTTTGCCCGGGGCCTCCAGTTATTTACCGCCAAAATCACACTGGAGGCGCTTCAGCAATGTTCACTCTGGTCGACACACGTGCTCTCTAAAAATGCCTGTCGCCTACCTTCCCAAAAGATACTTGAAGAGAAAATCATAGAGACCGACGGATAACGAGGCCGAAATTATGCTTACACCTAAAAAAAATTATAACACAAATTTGGCCTCGTGATTCCCAAACTGGTTGCCGGACGAAATTTTCTATGCGAATTGCAAGCCAGGCTTGGTAATAGAAACATAAGATACGTACGGCAGAATTCCCTGCCATACATAAAATCATTTGGCTAACGCCAAAGTAACGCGAAATAGGTGCAAAGAGTTTTGCGAAAAGGAGCGTAAACCAAAAAGAAAAAAAAAGACAGAAAAAAGGAAAAATAAGGAAAAATCGCTGGTGACGTGGCCAAAAAACATTTCTGTTCACGTGATTTTTTTGGTCACGTGACCAAACAAAAAAAAAACGAAATAAAGAAACTCGAGAAAAAAACCATCCCCTGCCCGGTTTCGAAGCTAGGCCCTCTTGATCGTGAAACTAGCGCGCTATCCGTTGCACCAACATAACTATTTTTTTCTATCTTTCTTTATTGCAAGTTGCGCCAACATAACTCTGCCTGTAATGCTCACGCATTCTCACATCATAGGAGACAGCTTAGTTGCCCTCGTAGTTTTTCATACATATTGTGTTATTTTTATTTGTGGCAAGAGTTCACGTTCCAGAGTGCTTTTAGAATTTTGGAGCAAAACGAGGTTTCCTCATCCGAGTCACCTTTTAGAGCCAGTGGACCGCACTGGGTCGTCCAGCTAATCAAGCAGCACGAGACCAACACCGGGAAGTTTATAGTCCGTTGCAACCTAAGAACGAAGGGCGGGGGTAAGACGGCCCGGGGAGGAGGAAGCAGACGGAACGCTAAGGAGAGAAGGAGGTTTCCCCCTCTCTTCTCCAGCGTTCCGTCTGCTTCCTCCTCCCCGGCCCGTCTTGCACTCGCCCTTCGTTCTTAGGTTGCAACGGACTATAGTTTCAAATTCTCTGACATGCCCGTCCTCGCATCCCAGATCGCCGTTTGACAAGCTTATCTTTCTTACACCTGGTAGCCGGAACCCCCCCGGCAGCTTTGTTCCGTCCCCACTCACTCTCGAGAGGATGGCGTGCCCCGAGGCTAATCCCATTCTTTAGACGCTCTTTCCATCCAGCGCTGGCCCTTTCCCTCCCCGTCCCCCAGCTTCGGGAGAGAAGGTTCTTCCCTGCAGAACGTCCCGTTTGTACGGCGGCCTTAAAGACCGACCTACAGAATCGTCTTCTTCCCGGCAGAAGATTCCTCCTCTTTTCTTTCGTTTCTCCCTCCCTTTTCCTTCTCACCATCTGACACCCTTCTTGCACAAATAATAAACGAGTAAGCGGCCCCTGGAGATAAGCTTTGGACCTTTCAAGGTCTGCAGCAGTCACCCCCAAACCTCAACAACAGGGATTAGATGCACCTGCAGAAGACGGGGTAAAAAAAAAAAAAAGTTATCCCTCTGTTTTTCTTTGTTTTTTTTTGTGGATCGTTTTCTTTTTCGTATTTCGTCGTGAAGGTCTGCAAAATGTAGAGGCTGGCCGCGTTTTTTTTTTTTTGCCTATTTATTATGACTATGAGTCAAGAGAGATTTACTAGCACGGTATGTTTCCGCGGCGGGACCTCTAGCGCTGATTTTCTAAGCCGTCCAGTGTGGCTTATTCACACCCGCCCTCCAAAAACGTTCCGGAACGGTGTCTTCATTGCGAATCGAATAGCGGAGAGACGGAAAGAATCTTCAAATACCAAAAAGGTGGGTGCATTTCAGAACTTCGAAATCTGCCCAGAACGGCAGTTTTTATATAACGGGATTTTGTCGCTTACTCAACTCTAGAGCCAAGTATGAAAATTCTTACATGGTTACCGAAGCAAGTTACTGCTTCGTGAATCCTGTGTGCCCTTCCCCGTACCACAATAAAGTGGTACTGGGAGACATTTGCTTGTATAATACTCCCAGTGGAGAAATATGAAATTTGAGGGCCTTCTTGCATGGTGTACGCATTTAGTGTATCAGCAAAGGAACATAATTTCCAAGCTGAAGCGCTCTTTGACTTTTTTCATATTTAAAAATGACAATGTTATTCACTCATTGTAATGATAAATATGCAGCTGATAATAAATGCTTCTAATTTCATGTTTTCCTTTTTATTTAGCTTGCAAGCAGGAAAATGGAATGCCCAGAGTGTTTATGTGCCCCGTGCATAATTACCCGAGGCTACGTTAGAATGGGTGAAGGCCAGCGACCGTCGGAAAAAAATCCAGGAGTACGGAAGAGCTACTACCGGAAGTTTTGGGGCTGCCTGGCGAACTTGGGTGTCTGGCGCCACCCGACCTATCTGCGAAAGAAGAGGAGCTGCGGGCAACTCAACGTGATCACCAAGCGCGAGATCATGCCCAAATGTGTTATTGAGCATGTTCGAGCCCTATACCCTAACCCAAAAGGAATGTCCTACATGGGACACAAATGGGAGTAGCAGCAGTAAGTGTGACGTAGGATTTTTACTCTTACAGCTGTGCTAAATTTTACTCGTAATGAAATAAAGTCTAAAGTTCTCCAACGATTGTTGTGCATAGTCAATTGTCAACAACTGCCTGGGACCACTAAACCTGGTCTTGCCAAACCGGTGCTTGCAAGTCGCGTAGGAGATTTCGAATGTCCTCACGTGGATTTGTGATTGTTCACCAGATGGGAACTAACTAAAGGTTATCTCAAAGGCGCAAATGTGAACTTTTGAAAAATAGTTAGCCTGCCATATGAAGCTCACAAAACAAGAGTGACATATTTATAACATATTGGATGTTATTTTGTTACAAGTACACGTGCTTTATCCACTATAACAAATAAAAAAATACGCGTTTTGTCTATTAGCTGCATTTTTATTTACGTGTTATAGAACAGTGCCTCCAGTCTTAGTAGCAAGTCTGGAGCCGAGTTGCAACTGGTGAATGCTTTCACGCGGAATAGCCAGAACAGATTCCTTGTCCCACTGATGTGCCGTGCAATATGCCATTCCAGAAATTTGCAGCGCATCCAGCAAACTCGATGCATTTGCATTTTCTTTGTGTGCTAAAATGGGAGTGATGAAAAGAAATAGATCGTGCTGCTTCCAGTATATGCGAATCGTACCATTCGGATCGAGTGTGTATAGGAACAGCCCCACAATTCCATGCGATGCTTTGTGCAATGTAGTGTCCAAAAGAGGCCTTCTTGGTTCTCCGGCAAGGTGTATTGAGCGTTGTAACAGCGCTTTGGCCTTCTCGCATGCAAATGTCAGAATAACGCATGCACAGGAGGATTCAATACGAAACGTAACCCAGGAAATGCCGTGTCCACTCAAGCTCACATGTAAAGCACCAAACAACCAAGAGGGACATGCGCACGCGTTCACGGATGCTCCAGCAGTTACTGCGGGCAAGCGCAGTAACTGCTGGAGCGTGTACACCAATTCCTGCGGTAATGGGCAGGCGGGCGCTCCGAGCTCTATTAGGTTCTCGCGTTCGTATGGCCGAACTGATTGCAAGGCAAGGCGCTCTCAATCTGTATGCGGCCGTGCTCGTGTGCTTAGACAAAAACTTTCTTATAAATCTCAATTAGAGCTAGGTACAAGATCAACGAGGAGAAACGGGGTCGAGCTTGGCATAAAATCTGTTTCAGCACATTTATTTAAACAAAAATTTATTTATCCAAAAACTTCAGTTTAGGCGCATGGCTGACTCCTGTTGCCAATGACGCAGCATCCTCCATCCCAGATGTCTCGAACGTTGATCAGGCCTGAAATAGAAAAGTGATTGAAATGAAATGAACAAACTGATATAAGCACTTCGTTATCTGTTAGCACAGCATTCGGCAATAGGTAATGCGCCAGATAATGCGTCTGTCCCTTCGCATGTCAGCGCCTCCGCGCAGCAGTAGCTTCCAACGAGCGCAGTAAAGGTGCACGCCACACCAGCTATTGCGCTAGTACTGTATTATCAAAGCGACCGCGGCGCAAGTCACGCAAGAGCGAAGTTCCCTCACACTCTCAAAAATCTCGCAGCCAGCGAGCGCCGATGGTAGCAGCGCGAGCTCGCTCTGGCCGCGCACGGGGCGGGCCCTAAACTTTTGGCCAATACTGTAAGTTCAACATGCATTCCACCCAACCGAGATTGAGCAGAAAAGTAGAGGATAGTGCCCACGGAATATTCGTATACGCCCTCTAACAATGTGTTGTCTGTACCTGGCATAGGAACGGGCGTATAAACATTGCTGTACTGAAAGCCTGGTTTGCACTTGCGCATAGAAAGGACATTTGAAAAACAACGCGCTCGCAATCGTTGCTTCGCCAGTTCTGAGGAGAACTTGCGACATAGTGCTACTTTTTCCAAGGCCCCGTATCCACCTTACTCAAAGCCTTGAACTAAACGTTCTGCTATCGGACTAACAGCGCTTTTTGTATCCAGGATTATAAAATATCGATCTAGGGCAGAACTGATCACCACATTTTGACCCACTTACGTCGCCCAAATTTTACGAACTTGAAAGTGCGTGCTCTGTGTGATATTGTTGTCGAATCACCATCATGAGAAAGAAAAGTTTGGAGCTTCCATAACACACTGGTTATTAGAATTAAGGTCCAATCAAAAAGAAAAATTCAATGTAGGCTCATACCTTTCATTCGCCGTCGCTTTCGGGGGCATCACACAGTGCGGCGGTCACATCCTCCATGGACGCAGCTCGGTAGAGCAGTTCGCGAATGCTCTTTACAAATCTAGAAGAAACAACCTTATAGACTAAAGAAATGCATGCTATATCGAATATTACTAAAAAGAATATTTACATGTAGCTCTTTTTTGCGTACTTTTTCTTTCCTCCTTGCCTGTCCGGGTGCCGACATTCCTCGATGTGGTAGACAGACGTGTGTTCTCGTCCGACGTGCTCGTTCCAGTCAAGAACTGCTAGACTTTGCCTCAGGTCATAATTCTCGTTCTTGTAATGAATCCTTTTGTCTAAGTACATGAGCACTGTGTTGTTGAAGGACTCAACAAAAAAGGTATTCTTAGAGTGTACAAAATCTTGAGCAAACCTGTACACAGTTGTTGATTTTATAAATTTCGTCAGAAGGTCCACAGCCACGGGATCCTTGATGAGGAGAGTGCTTAGAACGTGACCAACTGTTTTACATTGCGAATCGGAAGCACACATTTGATGGTTGCCTGAAAAATGCTCTACGCAGTTCAACAACGTTGCTCGCAGTTTATCAGCACTACCACCACAGTTGTCCATCGCGAAGTAGGCGTGATTGCGCACTGCCTGGCATTTGTCAGAGAGTTCATGGTGTCATGTTTTACCTTCATTTTTCTTTGGTCCTGAGGATATGACCATCATGCCCTTCTTGATACTCTTTGCGGCGTGCCATCGATCATTTGAATTTGTTGTGTTGCTATTCCTGTCTCGAATTATCTTGTTGATAGAGGTGTTTCTATCATGCGCATGATCATTCACGTGAATCCCCCTTCCGTCAAAATACTCATACATTTTCCTTGTACCCAAGGCTTCGTGTTTCTGGGAAGAAATTTCCTCATCCTTCGTCACATGAACAATTCCTTTACACTTTGTGCGACTTTTGACCAATCGCAACGACATCTGTGTGGTAAGAGTTTTTGCGACACGCATGCCGCGCGTCCGTCTCGATGCTTATACTAGTTGTAGAGGCAGTCGGGGGTTGACTATCCCTACACTCTTCTTGCTGGGCTGCTGCGAGAGACTCCATCTTCAACAGGTTCACTGCTGCCTTGATTTTTGTTGCCAGGCTTTCTAGAGCCCTTGAAGAGTATGGTAAGGTGCTGAACTCACAGAACTTCTGAAACTGCACTGGGAGCATACCGCTGCAGATATACGCAAGGGCAAAATGACAGTCAACAAATCGCAAGTCTCCGATCTTGCTGCTGGTGCGAAGAATCAAAGAGTGGTCCTTGCATTTCCAGTGGAGTGTAGACCCAAAGCCGGAGGGAGTCGTGTTTTATAATACCAAGGTCTCTGGACATGTTGTCCTGTGGTCCAGCAGAGTCCTCAACATCTCAAAGAGCGCAGACGTGTCGCAAACAACTAACGTTGATTCGCATGTCGTTCTGAACTTGCTTGTTACATGTCCAGATCTGTTAGTTCCAGGACAACGCGGCGCCTCCAAGAGGCACTCCAGAGCTTTCATTATTATTGTGTTTAGAGAATTACCTTCATTTGCGACTTTAGTTTTCTGTAGCAGGATGTCGAATTTCGTCATTTCATCTTCAGAGGGAAATGTCAGGTTGATGCTACGCCGCAGCTTACTCCTCTGGCATGCGTATTCTTTTAGGCTGCCGTCCCGCAATCTTTTTCTTGAGATAAACGTGGAGGGCTCGGACACCTCCATGGTTGTTCACTTTGATGCGATTGCTGGAATATTAAAGAACCAGAGATAATAAATACCATATTACGTGGGCTAAGACAAATGCGTGCTATGTAGAATAAAAATATGTACTAACCAGTGTTTCAGCGAGAACCTCAGACAGGAAATAGTTGTCGCTGATGTCCTCTGAACGAAAAGACTCGAAGAGGCGCGAGCAGACGAAAAATCTTGTGAAGTGGCATTTTTGAGTTTTCTTTCGCATGCTTTCAAGCCCGAAGGTCAGCACTAGGATTTAGGTAACAAAGTAGGCAACGCAGTCAAGCGTCAAGGGAGTGAAAACAGAAAGAAAGGAAGGACAAGCGACTTTCACTTTTTTGTTGTGTTTGTGGAATCACGAACTGCCCTCTGGGCTAATCTTTTCTAATCCGCCAAGATTATTGGCACCCCCAAACGTCAGCCGGCTGGGTCATGTCTTCAGAAATGGAAAACGCGGAGAGGGGTAATTTTCCTCTTTCTTGTTGGGGAGAGGAGGAAAACGAAGGTTGGAAAGGGCGCGGATCCTCCTCTCTGCTTGTTTGTCGGTCTTTAAGGTGGCGCATTTTTTTGTGAAATGTGCCTAGATGAACAATATAAAAGATATAAACAGCAAATTCTTGCAACAGTAAAATTGTTGCATTACCATTTGAGGTCCAAATAAAGACCGGCACATATAATAGTCGAATACCAGACGCTGCTCCTTTGTGTCGCCGAGTACCCCAAAGAGACGCTTTAGTTCATGAGGCAAAAAAAAAAAAAAAAGATACTCGACCCAGAAGGCAAGCACTGCCCCCGAGCATAGAGAAAACAAACGAAAAAAGGTCATCAACATGGCGCCCGGCGAGATTTTGAACCGAACTACGTCACGTGAAACTGCCCTATAGGAGGTATTCACTGGCTGCCATATTTGAGGTCAGTGTTTCGAGCGCATGCTCAGAACGAGCTCGCATTAATAGGCTGCCAAGACAGGCAGTCTTGGTGGTGCGGAATGCACGTGGCGAAAGAACTGTGGAAGCTCGCGTTCAGCACGCGCTCCGCAGCCGAGCACACAGCTATGGCCGCCAGTGAATACTCCCTATAGAAGGCTCGTTCGATGTACCTGCGCCACCTGCACCGGCGCAGAAGAGTATCCTATAGACCTTTTCCGCTTACTCTCGCCCCCGACCGCCAAGTAGGCATATCCGGTATGGGCGACGAAAAAATATTAAAACGTTTCAACCTGCAAATAGTAAAAAAATAGAGGGGAGAGAAAACGAGAATGGGTGACGGTTACGCTTTTCTCCTAAATGAATTCTATTGGCGTGGCGACGGCGAAACAATGTTTTCGCCCATACTGGAAGTGACGACAATTCAAGATGGCGGCGCCCTTGAAGAAAGGGTCTATACAAAGCAGAAAAAGAAAAGGGATCGAGAAAGAACAGAACAGTGAAGAAGACATTCTCGTCTGCGGTTGACTTTCAAAAGCGGTGGTGCGCGATGAAATTCAGCGGGGTTATTATCGCCTTTAGGACGAAGAAAATAAAGATAAACTTCTATTTCAGCTTCCCGATGGAACTGAATTTAGGAAAGCATAGATTTTTTTTTCTAGTGTTCATCTAATTACTTGACTACCGCAACGAGAAAACAACAAACAGGTGGTGGATCGACACGAAAACCCTGACCTAGCTAGTCTGCAAAACGGGAAAAAATCCATCGTCCAGAAAGCGTAAACAAAATGAATAGAACGCGCACGTATTGTTATATAAAAAACAGAACAAGAGATCGTTATGACGCCCTCTCTTAGAGGCCACACCGGACGTCAATTGAAAACCTCAAGGGCGCATAGCAACTGATTTTCCGCGTAACTAAAGCGAAACTTTCGGGGAAGCAAAATCGATAGTGTCCGCGACGTCCCTTCTCCTTCGCTTTGCAAGGCGACGCGGCGCGAAGAGACCGCGCGACACAAATAAGATGGTAAAAAAATCTCACAGAAGACTAGAGATTTCGCTAACTATTGTCGAACCTGGGGCTCGACTGATTCGGCGAAATTCGGGGTTCGACTGGTTCGGCAAACTTTCGACCTTGTGACTAGGTTTGACGCCGAAGCTCAGGGTTCGATTGAGTCGTCGACCTTTCGATCTTTTAGCAAATCTTGATGTCGGACATCGGGGTTCGACTGGTTTGGAGAACATGCTACCTTTTAGCAAAATTGGGTGTCGAACCTCGGGGTTCAACGGATTCTGCGAATTTTTCACCGTTTAGCAATATTTGACGCCGAACCACTGATGGACTGATTCGAGAAACATTTGACCATTAAAAAAAAAAGCGACATTGTTTCCCTGCTTCATTGTCCCAGTTTTTTTTTGTTTTTTTTTGCGCATATTTATTTTATTATGAATTAACTCGCCTAAATTGCCACTTTAACAAACCACGAGGTTCGCTGATTCGGCAAACTATCGACCATTTAGAAACAAATCGTCGAACCACGGGGATCGACTGTTTCAGCGAACTTTCGGCCTTTTAGCAAAATTTGACGTCAAACCTCGGGGTTCGACTGGGTCGTCGAACTTTCGACCTCTTTGTAAACTTCGACTTATAAATAGTATTGCCCGACTTGTATGCAAAATTTTCGAATATTGGGCACGATATTATTTACGAAGTGGTTCATTTTATATTTCATAAAATAATTATCACTGTATCTAAAAGGAAACATGTGTTATTTTATTACTTTATTACTGAAGTCATTAACATGAAGACAAAAAAAAAAAAAGAACACAATACACAGAATATATACTAAAATTTTCCTCCGCCTGGCGGTGTCAGCCCGTTCTCAATTTTTGCGCACAAGCACAAATGTCAAACTTTTGTCGAAATTCGCGTTCGAAATTTGAAAAAGTCGAACTTAGTCGAACTCAAACTTGGACAGATTCGCGACATCCTTCAAAAGACAGCTTACCACGCCGCTCGTGCACCGGATGTAAATGGCGAGGCGAACTGCGGTGACAAACTGTGAGCAAAAAAAAAAAAAGAAGTAAAATAATTCAAGAGAGAGCGGAGTCGACAAGCGGAATCTGCCTGACGCAAGTCGCGCAGACAGAAATATCTATCTCAAGGTCCGCTCAAGGTCAGAAGCACAACAATCACAGGGGGAGGGCCTTGGGGGTATTCGAAGCGCGCACGCTGCTCTCGCAACACAGCGCGCCGACGGGAAAATGGCAAGGGTTAAAAACGCTCGGAAAAGAGGTGCTCGAATGAAGGTCGCGGACTTGTTGACGGTGCAGTAAAACTGAAGACAGGGCGGGTGTGCACTATGCCGCAAGACGATTGCATGATAAACGAGTACAGTTACCTTGATTGTCTGCTGGAATTCGCAATGACCAAGTACTATAGTCGACTGTTCTTTTTTTCGCTTACAGTTTTGTGCCGTGATGGCCCCAGACAGATTTTGGTTTGTTCCGATAGGATTGTGATTTGCGAGTCAAGTATGGCGGGGTCCGATGGAAAGTGAAAACGTATCTGTAGAAGGTAACACTGTTCAGATAACGTACATGTCTGCGTTTCCAAGTATGTTTTTTTCCCCTTAGTTATCGGAACGGTTAGACATACTCTTGACTACCCTTCGCCTCCATGCCTTTGCGTTGGATATGGAGCTCTACTTACAAGAACGGTTTCGTCGAGTTTTTATACTTTTAAAGGAGCTGTGCAACAATTTCAGGGCTTTGCTTAAATAATTGTGGAAGTTGATGCCTGACACTTCTAAAGTGAACTACAGAACACAGATTTTGCCTGGATACCCTAGTTTTTATTTAAAAAATAATGAAAAAGATCCAGGTTTTTGCCACCTCTCAACTCGTACATCATCTTCCGGGTCACGTGCGCAGTGACGTCGATGGGGTAGGCGCGGGGTTCCGGTAAAGTTCTCTCTCTAGAGCCATCAGTGAGCAGCGAGAACTCATCCGCTCGCGACCGCGTGACCACGTGCTGGCGGTCGCAGCACGAACAATATGTTTAAAGGAGGAAAGTCTCATCCGGGTCCGGCCATACCCGTCCGGCCCTGTCCCCCTCCCCCTCTGGCTTCTGGCGCCTGTTCGCGGTAGCTGATTGAGCTGACGGTTTTGTGGACCTAGGATAAATGGCGCCACTAAAACTCTGTATAATAAACGTTTTGTCGATGATACCAGGTTTTTGACGCATTTATATTTATATTGGAACGACAAGATGTATAGAAAAGTTACATTTATTGAGCAGGTATTTCCACAACTTGCTATATATCTACAATTGACGTCATGCCGCGTGTTCCTCATGGCCGCCGCTCGCGACTGCAGGTCGGGGATTATTCTAATTTTCGCCTCGTTATTGCGCGGCGGAATCGCAAATTTCGATGAAAGGAGGTGTGTTTTCTGTCATTTGTGACAAGGTGAACAATGTCAAAAGTAGAAGATGCCAATCCTTTCAACGTTAAAATCGTAGCACAGCTCCTTAAAGTTTGGTAAGCTTGAGAGACTTGGGGAGGATTGCTTGAGCAATGCTGCATCGGCAGGAATCGACGGAAATCATATGATGTCGAAATACATATGGGCTTTACCCATGGACCTTCACAACTAAAATTTCAAAATTCAAGCTGAGCAGCTTTGCGGCGACTTGGTCACCGCCTAGGAAGCGCGAGCACATGTTGAAAGGTGCCCCTACTGACGGGCATGCACCAACGACGGTGTGGCCTGACGCTTCCAGAAGAAAAGCTTCACTATGAAGGCCTGTTCACACATGCAGCGAAGCGCTACAAGCATAGCGCTAACCTCGCGCTAAGCGCGTGCTGACCGGAGCGTTCACCAGCTTTGTATCGCACCGCCAAAACTGTTGCTCGTGGCAGGCGATAAGTAGCTGAAGGCACGTGAGGAGCGCAACATCAGCGCTTCGCTGCATGTGAGAACCGGCCTTAATAGAGAGTTTTAGTAGATCGTTCCGATACCTCCGACCCCCCCGATAACGATACTATATATGTAAGCGCAAAGGCGGAGGCAGAGTATCGGGTATCGTTATCGGAGTCATCGGAACGACCTACTAAAACTCTCTATTGATGGCGCCGTAGAGTGGTGGAGCTGCTACCATCCCAAGATTGCAAGCGATTGGCAGGAAATGGTGCTGTCAGGCAGAGTGGTAAGGGTGGCGGCGTCGCCTAGTAAATGCTGGACGCCCGTAGTCTGTCACAACATAAGATTGGCAGGAAAATCTCGCACTACAAAAGTGACAGCTCTGTCCACTGCGGAATAGGACTGCGGTTCCATTGGACCTCTTTTGGTAAATATACTGCCTATTGGCCGGTACCAGAGCAAGTAGTAAACGACCATTAATATAAATTTAATTAATTATAGAAACGTTTGATTCCTAGAACCGTATAGCTTGAAGATTGCCTGATTTACATGATGCAATTTTACTTCCAATTTTGCAATTGCAACGTCGCTCGTGCGGCAAAGAAGGTGGTAGCAGCTTGCGGTGTTTACCCACGCACCTGTATGGGAGCAAGCAGCATCGCACCATATGAATTGGGCTAGATTAACATGATGCGGATTCAGACGGTGCGGCATATGTTCAATAGAAGTGCATGTTTTGTTCGCGGTGTCCCATTTTGTAACACTGGGAGAATGTTTGGTTTTATTTAGTTGATAAGTTATCCCCCGGAATTTTCGGGGCGGATCTTCTTCTAAACAATAATAATCCAAAAGACAAAAAAAAAAATCGTTGACATAGATTACTGCCGGAAAACCCAACGCTTTTTTTTATCTGCTGGCAGACTCGTTGGCGTTCATTTCATATAATATGTAAGGGAGGCAATGCTGCAAGTGTGCTTGCTGTGCACGCGGGCCTCTGCAATGAAAGTGTCGGTCATGGCAACGCTCTCGCAGTGACACCCTCTAATTTTTTAGCAGTCACGGTTGAACAACCCGCTAAGCCCGAAACGCTTGGATAGAAGTTGTAGCAAATATACCAGGTGTGCCTCAGAACACTTTCAAAAATTAATAAATTTTGAGGGGTTGAGAAAGATTTTTTTTTCTTTTTTTTTTTTGGGGGGGGGGGGGAGGGGGGAGAGAACAAACTTCTAGTCACAACGGACGCCGGTAGTTGAAAACAAAATGGCAGTAGAGCTATTTTACCTTTACTAGTACACTTTTTAATTTTTGAGAATAAATTTGTGGTTACAATTAGAACCTTGCTGAGCGTCATCGAAAACTCCTAAATCAATCAATTTTAGGACTGCTTGAAGCACGTGGGAAGCGGGGAGGGAGCGCTAAAGTACCACTAGTGCTGCAGGCACAAGGCCGCCGATGCGGAAACGCCATTGCTATTCTTGTCATTCGCGTTTCTGGCATCGCCGGCCTTGCTCCTGCAGCACAACTAGTAATTTTTTTCGCACTCACGTGCTTCCCACGACCGTAAAGTAGTCCCAAGATTGACTGATTTGGGTGTTTTTGAGGACACTCGGCAACTTTCTAATTGGAACCATATGCGTATTTTCACAAACAAAAGGTTTATTAGTAAATTTAGGATAATTTTTTCGATCATAAGTATGTCTTCTGCGAAGCCTGAAGTTCACCTTGACTCTCGGTTTGTTCCCGAAAACAGTTTCTCTTTTCCTTTTTCATACACTCTATGTTTAGAGATGTTTGAAAGCCTTCGCACATGCACGCAGTATTTTGTTTTAAATGAAATGGGAGCGTGCGAGCTGTTTTATTATACTGTAGATAGATGTACTTGACATCGAAATTGCTTCCGTCAGTATGATATGGTTTCGTTAATTTTAACGCCCTCAAATTACGCAGCGTAACATATCAGCGGGAGGCAACTTAAAGGGGCCCTGCAATACTATTTAAGCGTCTACCTTCTTTGCGGTTTCCACGTTTCTAGGGTTCGGGAAAGCCAGCGAGCACGGAGAGAGTAACTAAATATCAGTGCGTCATATTTTAACCAGACGACGCGGAAACCTCCTCCGCCGACGTGGGCGACCCGTGGTACCGAAAGCGCGCAAAATGTGACGTATTTGGTCCTGGGCTGACTACTGGTCCGAGTCGCTAAAAGCTTATTTTTTGGTCGAAATACAAAATATACGTGGCACGAACCGTTTCAATTATTTATAAAAGTAGTTTTTGTTCAGTATTTTAGATCAGAAAAGAAATGAATGCAGTTTATAAAGTACGGAAACAAGAAATGACCCGTCAACATACCAGCCACCAAGCGGTGGAAAAGGCGGCGCATATTAGAAAGTAGTAGTGGGATCAGGCGCCGACACGGAAAGGCCCCGGATGTACGCGGCGGCGCTGCGGGCGTATACACAGTAGGATTCGACCAGCTCCGAGCGTTTCGAAGGCCTTCAGCGAGAAGCTTTGTCTTTCGGTTTGGCCGTCTCGCGGTATGGCATGAGCGCGAAGTGGCTCCCATTCTGAACTGATCTTTACCTCGTGTTTGCTGTCGTTTGTGGCCAATGAAGTGTCATACCGAATTAGTGTATAATCGCGCAGCAAATGCAATGAAAGCCGCTCTGGCTGCCCGCTGCATACAGCCTATCCAAAACATGCTTTAGTTGCGCCCTCTCGCGGCGTCAACACGGAGTGCGGCAGGCGTGAGCGCTCGATGAGCTCACTACCCCTCCTTTAGTTGACGGCCACTCAAGCAACCAAGGACGTCATGAGGGAGGTTATCTTTTGCTTGTTTTTGTAATTCTAATTTGGCTATAACTTTTAGAATAAAGCGAATTTCGAGAAAACAAAAGTATCACTAAGTTACTACGTTCAGTGCGCACAGGTTCGGTGCAAATTAAAAACAAGTAAAAAAGTCCTTGCAGGGCCCCTTTAATGAAGTGTCTTGGAATTATGGAATGATTCTGCCTAAAGATATATAGTGTTCTAACGTGTCCCATTCACGCATTTGGAAAAGCGTGTGAATTAAGTTAAAGGGGCAATGAAGACAATTTGGAAGTTCTGTGTAACGGTTTAAATCGGTACCATGCAGGACCCTCAACATGTCAAAGTGGATCTCGTGAGAACGGATGTTATCTCCTACGGAGAACGCCCTTTGCAATGCTAGAGATGTTACAAGTTCGGCCAAATAGCAGCTGCATGCACGACAGAATCCTAAGTGTGCCGTCGGTGTGGAAACAACCATGAGGCTATGTGCGTGAACTGCAAAGGTGACAACGTCTCTAATGGAGCCGAATGCCCAGTTAAAGATAGAGACCGATGTTACAAGGTACAAGCTCGAACACGATACCACATTTCGTGAGGCGATCGGAGATGTACATGTTAAGAATCAGGTGAGCAAGAAAATGGCTACTAAAAACAAGCATCTGCCTAAAAACGCCATCAACAATGTTCCGCCTCTAAATGCTGAAGGGTTTCTTCTGCTTAAGAGCCTGGAGAGCACAAGTGACAAGTCTGTGGAAGTAGGGTCCACCGCAACAGGTTCCCAAAAACATATTTTTGGGAGAAACAAAACATCAGAAATATCACTTCGGACACGACTTCGGATGTGCGTAAGCCGGCGACAAACCAGACAAGTGGAATAGGTCACACCTCACCAATTAGAGCCATAATCGCTCTTGCGTTTACCTCGCTTCGTAAACTACTGGACACAATGCCACCGTCGTCAGCACATCATGAAGTGATTGGAGCAATCCTCTCTTTAGAGCCCATTATTGCCATGGCATTCTGAAGGTCTTTTGTGCCTTACTTATAGGCAGAAACACTATCCCTGTTATACACTAGTCACTGTTGGAATCATTATTCATCAAACATCTAATGGCGTACTTGGAGATGTATGGCTACTGTCCCAGGAAGAACCCGTTAATAACAGCACGTAATATAATCGGTGTCCGCAAGCCAAAGGGCTCCGCGGATACCGATTTGAGAACTACCGACATAAGGAAATGGTTTGCTTCCAAGCACTGCCTTGAGCCGGTGACGAGCTGTATGCCTTTAGTCAATGTGTCTCACGCTCTTCATAATCACTGATTAGACATATAGTCACATATAATCATATTGCTTCGGTCTCACTGTACCTAGTATGGGTGGCAGGGGACTAATATCACTGCTAACCGTACGAAGTCCCCAGCTGCGGTGAAATATACTAATGAGATAAAAGAAAAACAACATGCTTTCCATTTGGTAATACTATGAAGTAACGAAGTGAATAGACTCTCTGGCTATGATTGCTGTCACATAAAGTGAAACTCGTGCTGTGATATGCAACTGGGCCGCATAAAAAATGACTAATCAAAAGAAACCCTTACTATACTGTTTTTCATGCGACTGATGCTCGTATCGTTTTTCTTCACGTCAGTTGTTAGGCGAGTAGAAATTCCAGGACTCCCCGTCCACTGTGGATGGTGACCAGCACTGAAAGAAGAGAACCTCGGAAATCCGTAAACATTGTGTAGGCAATTTAGTAGACAATTCCAATTAGAAACATGGGACCTCATGTGTGCATGGAAGCTCAACACGATAAGCAACATAAGCTCAGAAAACACTGCTTAAAGACATCCTGTCGTCATCATTCCCGAGAGGTTTTGCTTTTTTTTTAACTATCACAGTGCAGCATGCTTTATTGTCCCTGGCAACATGCAGAAAAAGGCCTCAGTCTACAGTGGTGTTTATGCGCCAGTGCTAAAATTGGATAGTAATTGTGCAAATATACACGTTTCTAAGAGCCAACGATAGTAGTTGGACAAAAATAAAGCTATTTGAATATAATCTCTTGGCACCTTGTCCTTGCATTGCACAGTTATCATACCTGCAGCATGACCTCCCGGGGTAGTGATGTGTTAATGAGGAGTATTTTCGAAATAAGCCAAGTGTATCTAAAGAGAAACTGAGATAAAGGCTGTTTATTAAATTAGCTTTGATTCCTGTAAGGCGACCACATTCACAGTAATTTTTCTCGCATTGAAGGAATAATTTTAGTTTGGTAGCTTTTGGAAACGACACATGTCCACATACGGCAGGCAGTTTCAGCAAAACTTGGTTTAGCTTTGGTACCGGCATTTGGCTCATGAAAACAAACAAAAAAACTCCACTTTCTTGACTCGTCTGAAGTTCAGTACACCGTTAATTAGCTCCCGTTACAGTGGCCAACACCCCAGGTCATCGTCGGAGCTATCAGTGTCCCATTCCGAGGAGGATACATCCATGGCGATCACAACAGGCTCTTGTCCATCGAAAGCATCGTCCATGATGTGGTCAACCTTCCTCAGTGCCGCTTCACCATCAACCACGTGCCGCACAAAATGTGCCCATTTCCCTATTGTTACTTGATTAATAGCTTCATCCACGAGAGGACCCAGTTGGGCCATCTTGAATTCCTTGTTAAGGGACGCAACATAAACCTTGATGTCACCCCATGCTAACTCGATCGGGTTCAACTTGCAATGGTAAGATGGGATCCTTGAGAGAGTGTAGCCGGCTGCAGCAGCAATCGTGTCAATGCGGTACTTTTCTCCGTCGTGCTTGGTCATGGCCACCAGCTTCAACAGCTCTGCCTTGATCTTGTCCGGGCTCCAGCCCGCACCTTTTGCTGACAGCCACGCCTGAATGTCTTTCTTGGGAGTTGACATCTTCGGCACTTTTTTCAGCTTCACCGAATGGTAGGGAGCATTATCCATCACTACCACACTCGCTGGAGGTAGGAGCGTGTCGACAATTCACTTTTCGTAGTGCTATCCGTCCATCTCTTTATGGTAGTCACCACTTGCCTTTTTCGCGCGGAAGACTTCCTCCTGGACCGTGAAGAAACCCGTTCCCGTTGCCAAGGTGTGTGACGATTAGCCTCCTACCTTTACCACTGGGGTTTTTCAACCCGGTGGAGAGTCCGGAGCGCTTGTCCTCACGCGCACCTATCACGATCAAGTCGGCCCAGACTCTCGAGGGGGTGTGCCTGGCGTTCACCCACGTCTCGTCAGTATAGGCAATGGGCCGTCCCTGCCTAAACGCCTTTATCTGTCCCAGGTATTGGCACCGCCACAGCACAATGTTTGCTGTCTCGATCAAGTGGCAGTTGCGGAAGCGGCGCTTAAATCCAAAGCCCACCTTCTTGTGCATCAGATGTGGGGTTGCTTTGGACACACTGGGTAGGTTGTCGTCATCGTCCTACCTCTGCTTAATCTTTGCGACTGTCGGAATTTCATTATCACGGAAAAACCCGTGAACAATTCTTCTTAGAACTCCAAGGAAAAAATCGTCCAATCACCTTTTTCTCCCGTATCCCTTCGCTCCCCAAGACGATGTTTTGTTAAGACCACATTGCCCCTCGCGTTTTACTCACCTTCCCACTTGTAGAGAGCTCGATTGCTGACACCGCTAAGCACAGCTGCCCTTCGGAAGACTCAGTCGGTGCTAGCACTCTTCACGCGTTCTTTGTTTAGCTTACTGAGCACGTTCAGAGCTATCGCTTGGCTCGCATGGGATGAAACTATGATTTTCCGCGATAGCGGCGCGGCGGAGAGTTGATGTCAGCCATGGCAGCCATGGCGGTGAGGAACGCAACGAAATGCGTCCTCCGCTGCGCCCCAAGACACGGTCCGTCGACGGATCTCTATCTTGGGGTATATCCTTTTAATAATTATTCTTTTGCGTTTCGGCGCCGCATTCATTGAACTCGCGCTGAAATGCTTGCGCAGATCCGAGCGTCGGCGGCAAATTGGCCACTTAGCAGCAGAACAATATTCTTCAACGAAAAACAATAATGGGACAATTAACATGTTATTCGAGTAGAAAGAAAAACATAATTTATTACCTTTTGAAAGTTTTTTAATATGTTGGCGCGCCTAAATTGTCATACACTGAAAAATATTCAGAGAAAACCCGATTACAACTTGGCACTATGTTCTGGTGCGGATAGTCCGCACCAGAACATAGTGCCAGCCTGTTGACACCTCGTAGCTTCCACTGTACTGCACAGTTTTAGTGAGACAGAGCAGAGGGAGTGTTTCGCCCACATTCAACGCATTTGGTAGCGCACTTCACGGGAAAGGAGTTATTAGGCACTTTTCCTGAGCGTCAGATTTGAGCCAAGAAAGGGGTTGAACATAACACTCTCCGTGAGTTGTCTACGAGCAGAGTATAATCAAATACCATTGAGAATAATACAGGAAACTCCGGGGTAAAATGGGAGACGGAAGTAGAAAGCGATCCTGGCGGTATGGAGTAGACAACTCGCCACTTTTCCCGGAAATGAATCAAGTGGGTCTGACTCACTAGAGAAATTGATAGCTTATGAAATATTCCCTTTTTTTTTGATGGAGCATAGGGAGCATAAGCTCGTTATATTGGACCTTTTGGTATTTTGATGCCAAAATGCAGTGTGTTGTATAGAATAGTCAGGATTTGTATAGCGATTTTGTACAATCTAAATAATTATTAACCTTTTCTGAGCTTGTTGATTTATTTGTTTTATTCCTACCGAAACATGTCTTATTAGATGTCCTTGGCTCCAAGTGACCATAATTGGCAATAGGCATCAATTGTTTATGAGACCGACTTGAATTTACTGTGGGTGACTAGAAGTGATTATTATTGATAATTATGTGATTTTTTGTTTGCTTACTCTTATGAACGGCTTCAAGTAGCTTTAGTTGGCTATTAACATCTTCTTTGACCACATTGACGTTAAATGGCTGCCAATGGCTATTGATGAGACAATTGACAATTATCTATTTCGGCGTTGGTGACTGCATATGGTTTCAACTGGCTATTATTGGCTATCAGCCTCCACTTTTATATATATTTCCTAGATATGTTTACAAATATTAATAATGAGTAATGAAAACTGAGCTATTTCTGTTTATAAACTGGACTGACTTTCGGTGGCTATGTTGGCTATTAGATTATATTTCTGACCAGATTGGCTCAATGGCTACTAATGGCTGTTAGCAATTATCTGCTGTCTGAGTGTTTATGAATGAGAATGGCTTCAAGTGGCTATTATTGGCTAGAAGCACTTATTTTCGAATAGATTGGCTGCAAATGGCTACAAACCGCTATTAGTAGATAATAATTGCTTGAGCTATTTTTATATTTACGAAATGGAATGGCTTCAAGTGGATAATGTTGGCTATTTGTATTTATTTTTGACCAGATTGAATTGAAATGGCTGCTGATGGATATTGATGAGATCATTAAACAATTATGTGCTATTTCAGTGCTTAAAATGAGTATGGCTTCAAGCGGCTATTATTGGCTTATGCATCAAATTTTAGATAAATTTGATTGAAATGGCTACAAATGGCTATTAGTGGCTAGTGTTGATATTTATGGGCGTTTTAGTGTTTACTAACTGGAATGACTTTAAGTGGCTATTGTTGGCTATTTGCATATATTTCTGACCAGATTGGCTTCAAATGGCTAGCAATGGCTATTAGTAAGTATAATTGACAATTATGGGCTATTTTAGTGTTTATGGATGAAAATGGCCATAAGTGGCTATTAATGGCTATAAGCATTTATTTTATTGCAATGGATTGATTTGGCTACAAATGGCTATTAGTAACTAGTGTTGATAGTTATGAGCGATTTTTGTGTTTACCAATAGGGGTGTCGCTAACTTTTGTCGAACCAGATTTTTAGGTCGAACTTTCGGGGTTCGACTAGGTCGAACCGGTTCGACGAACCTTCGAACTTTTCGCCAGATTCGACCGGTTCGACTTTGTGGACAGTGTGGCCAGACCTTGATACAAGCATGTCTACGTTTGGAGAATATTTTTTTTATACAAAGGGTTATTTTATTATATAAACAGTTGCAATTAAAAGAAACCAATTCTAATCACTGAAGAAGTTAAAGGAGCTGTGCAACGATTTTAACGTTGAAAGAATTGGCATCTTCTGCTTTTGATACTGTTCACCTTGTCACAAATGACAGAAAACACACCTCCTTTCATCGAAATGTTGCGTTTTCGCCCCGCGTAATCGCGAGGTAAAAATTAGAATATCCCCCGAACTGCAGCCGCGAGCGGCCGTCATGGGAAACACTCGGCGTGACGTCACTTAGGAAGTTGTAAAAAAGATAGCAAATTCTGCAAATACCTGCTCGATAAAGGGTATTTTTTCCATAAATATTGTCGTCCCAACAACATAAATGCTTCAAAAACGAAGTATCATTGACAAATGTTATTATACATACAGTGTTTAGTGGCGCCATCTACCCGAGGTCAACAAAACCGTCAGCTCGAGCAGCGTCACGAGGAGCCGAACGAGCGCCTTGGTTTGGTTTTCCGCCGTGTCGATCTCGACTTCGAACGCCGCCGCTCGGCAATGCCGACCGGGTTCTCTGTTCTCCTGTGTCCTAACCGGACTCCACAAAGTCCTCTTGTCCGTGCTAAAAAGCTCCTGTTCCATCGTTTACCGCGCGAAGAACCTCTCGGGGGTGAGTGGTGTGGGAGGATTAGTAGAAGGGACCCCGGACAGGCAGACATGCGCGTGTACGACAAAGCTCACGCCGCGACGTGTACGGAACCCCGGCTGCCTCGCGCGGCGACGGCCCGCGGGAGCGCGCACGACGCCACTCCGTTCATATACCCACGGAGCCCCCGATGACAATTTAGGCCTAGCGACGAGTACGGAGCCCCGGCTGCCTCGCGCGGCGACGGCGGCGACGGCCCGCGGGTGCGAGAACGAGCGCAGAACCCCCACAGGCCCCGCCCCTGAGGAGGCTCCGCCTTATTACAGGCCAGCGACATCAATACCGACACTTCTCTGCAGCAGACGCACTCTTTAGGCGTCGGCACCGGAACTCCGCGCCTACTCAGGTGACGTCACTGCGCACGTGACCCGGAAGACGATGTACGAGTTGAGAGGCGGCAAAGACCTGGATCTTTCTCATTTTTTTAAATAAAAACTAGGGTATCCAGGCAAAATCTGTTTTCTGTAGTTCACTGCAGAAGTGTCAGGCATCAACTTCCACAATTATTTAAGCAAAGCCCTGAAATTGTTGCACAGCTCCTTTAATAACTTAATTTTTTGTACTGTATTAACTGAATTAACCAATCAGCGCTGCCCTTAATTCATCCCCTAGCCATCACCATCCAATCCGAAGCCAACTGGCCAGCCTGTCACGCATGCCCACACGAGTCGAACCTCAATACAAGGTTCGTCGAATTTTTCACTAAAAGTTCGAAAAAGTCGAACCTGGTCGAACTCGAACCTCGAGGTGGTTCGCGACCCCCTATTTACCAACAGGAATGGCTTTAAGTGGC
>JABSTQ010002331.1:0-67937 GCA_013358835.2 Ixodes persulcatus | reverse complement strand
GCATGACCGCTATTAGGTGGCAGAGATAGCTAGAAGTCTATCGAACTAGTTTTACCGAACGATCTCGCCTCGAGAATTCGTTGTCGCTAGTCAGTCACCTATTGGCCCAGTTGCGCGCCTAGCAAAGTAGTAAGCAAAGCCTGTTTGAAATGTGTGCCATATGTGACGGACAGCAGTGCACAGTGGGCTCGTACGTTTTGCCTAATTCGACATCGTTTTGCTAGCACCGTCTGCGTGTATACAGCGTTTCAATATTTAATAATTTAAGACGCACGGCACGTGATCGTGGCTTCAGAAACGGAGCACTGAAATTGTCATTTTTTTGGAAGAAATTGTACTCATAAGGTCCTGGCTTCCAAATGTGCTTTCGCAGAATGATTTCTCAACCTGAAGAGTTTTTGTTTGTTTTGGGGGCCAGTTCCATTCCTTTCCGTGAAACGACAGCACCAGTAAAATCGTTTTAACGCGTCAGATCACGTAAACCTTGTGGGAAGCCAATGGGGAAGAAGGCGCGGGGGGGACACGCTATGGCCGGCCGAGCGGCGCTCGAGACCGGCACGCGGGGCGGGAGTTCCAGACGAGAAGCGAGCTGGAACGGCCGCAACGCAGCAAGCACTGACGACTCGGCGAAACACAGGACCGATCCAGCCCCGGGGAAGACGGCCGCAACAGCGCTGAACGACTCGGCGGACCACAAGACCGAGCCCGCCCTGGGAAAGACGTGGTCGAGAGTCAATGAACAGTAAGGTGTTTTCTCACATTTCCTCTAACGTATGACTTCTTAAAAAGACGGACCAGGGGGAGACCGATTGGGCGGCATTATTATTAAGTGACCCACAAACTCTGGAATGAAAAAAGCGCCCAAAAACGGGACAACATCGAAGAAACACGCACACACTGACTCCACAACCTTGTCGCGTCTTTTTTTACGCTTTTTTATTATGCCCATCAACCAAATAGCCCACTAATGCACTATCCTACATATAACGGTGAATTCCCACCTACTTTATAATAAACAGAAGAAAGCATGACCACAAATGTATGGCACAGGGTGAGACGATGTCTAACCTACTAAGCACCCCGTACTGTTATGTTGAAACAAAAATAGAACTTCTCGGTGGATAATGACTGATTTATTGGATTAAGTCGAGGTTTTTTGTTTACTTGATACAAAGTTATTTACTGTTGGACAATTTGTATCTAAGCAATGTTCCCTTTGTGTCTAAACGCCGTCTTAAACATAACAAAGTCATTAGACGTTAAATGACCGAGTTTCTGCCAATTTTCGGTTCCGCGCTCTTGTAACGCAAGAGTCACACGCGAGTATATAGTCAGCATTCGGCTGAAACTCGTGCCCCCACTGATTCAACCCGAGTCCTCTCCAAAAGATGGCGCGAATCGGCGCCCAATTGGTTGTCTGGGCTGGCCTCCCGAAAGCAATTTTAAGAATATCTAGCACTATGGCATTGTGTAGGCCCATTCGTACAGCGGCGTTTGACTACGTTATGTTACTTGCGTTCCTAATTCACATAGGAAGATTTCCTAAAGCTGTCGTTTAAATGGGCGTAATCAAAACAGTGTTGTGCCAAATTTTAAGAAATGATACCAAATACCCATCTGAAAATGTGTTTGGAGTAGTATTCACGTAACTGTTACTAGGAACTCTCTTGGGTAGAGTACACACGTTTTGAAAAAGTAAATGAATTACATTTGGAGATTCTTGGCTAGCTTTGCAATCTGGTAATATAAGAATAAAACGTCAAAAAGGGGTGCTCTATTTTTATTTCTTTTTAGAAAATCACATTTTGCTGCAATCTTTATGACATTCAAGAAGCGCCGTAGCTGCTGCAATTGAAGTTTACTCTGAAATAATTCGGAATATGCAACATAATGTCTGCCGCCATAGTTTAGGCCGTGCTTGAGTATGACGGCAGGCTCGGCTCATGACGCATCTCGCAATAAGTTCGTAATATAGTATGGCGCGATTTGGGGGACTTGACACTTAGTCCGGGAATGCATATTCGTAAGAGCCGAACTAGAAGTTGATCAGGCAGCCTGACTTGTTGATGAGTATGCGAGTGAACGACACACCTGCTCACTCAGGCGAAACAACGACTTGAGGACAGCAGTCTCTATCGTTGATTAACCAAGAGCAAGTACTTCTTCCTCCCAGTCAAAACAAAGAAGGACCACTTGGAGCCACTAAAAATGCTAAGCTTCAGAGTAAGGACACCTCAGTCATCTTGGTGCTCAAAATCATGGTTGCCAGTCATCTGATGCTGTATCTGATATCGCAGGTAACGCTTTTCCGTCCTCCCGAAATGTTAAAACAGTTCGCGACAGAGCAAAACATTATCACCTGAGCTTCCTAACACCGTGTCTAAAGCTGAGGAAGTCGCGTTTTCGAATTCTGACGATCTACATTTGCGTCTGCTCTGCACTAAGCACCAAGATGGCGGCGCCCACTAGCACATCGGGGAACGAAGTGCCGATGCTCTAAGCGTTGCCCATTTAGTGGCTCTAGGACCACCTATACCTTCGAACTGTAAAAAAAAAAAAAATAATACGATGGTCAAAAGGGAAACACAGGAACCACAGGAGAGTGTCAACAAAACTGCTTCAAAGCCTCCTTCCCTTGCCCTCACTGCAAGAGTTAAAACCATTCTTGACGCATTAAGGTAAAGATGATAAAAATCCTCGGACAACTGGTTCCGAGGATTTTGAGGATGAAACAATGCGCGCATTCAGAAGGAGATGAAAGAAACGCTTTTGAATGAGCTTCACGGAGAAAATGTTAAGCCACAATAGGCACACAAAGAGATTTGGGAAAGCCCAGTCTTGGTCACTGCACCTCAATAAAGCCAGCAGCATCTAGCTTCTTTGGCCGAGAGAGTGATTATGCGCGGATGAAAACGCGTTTGCGCATTTTCATGCTGGACCCTGAAGCGGCGATTTCAGAAAATGGTTCATTGTGATCGTATCGAGGGCAGACTTGTACCGTACGCATTACAAGTAATCAAATTACTTGTAATCGATTACTTTTTGGAGTAATTTTGTAATCAGTTGATTACTTTTATTAGGCAGTAATCACAAGAGTAATCTAATTACTTTTTGAAGTAATAAAATTACTTGTAACCGTTACTATTTTTCCACGGGAACCCCCCCCCCCGGGCACACGCCTTTTTTTTCTGAAATGACAAAAATAAAATTTGCTTTTTTTTTTCGAACGGAAAAAAGAAAGATTTTTGCGGAGCTGTAGGAAACGAGGTCAATCCCTTTCAGTCTTGTACACGTTACTAAAAAAAAGTAATTTATTACAATTACTATTACTCTTGGCTAAAAAGTATTCGATTAGATTACTTGATTACTCGACGGCAAAAGTAATTGGACATTACTTAAAGAAGTAACCGTTACTTTTCCGATTACTTTATTGTGTGAAGACACATCTTTAGCGCTCATAACAATAAACTACTTTCAACCTATATTTCACATTTGCACAAGTATTGAAGAAGGAAAACTGGTTCCCTCTTCGTGGTCGTTGCACCTTCACAATGCGGACACAAGCATAGAATGCGTTTGAAGAAGTTTAATGATTTGGGCGTTCGCCAGCGTGTGTGTGTAGGGGAGGGGGGGGGGGGAAGCGGAGGGGGTTATAGATCTTGTTAAATTAAGCTTGAGCAAGGGTTGTCGCTCAAAGTTTGCGTCACTCATTTTATTATTCACACTGTGGATGAGCTCGCATGTTATACAAAAGAGCAGCAGCTCCAGGATTTGAAACGGATCATGTGTAGTATCCATTAGCGGAAGAGATTGCCCCGACCACTTCTCAACTCGAAACATTGCTTGTCACAAAGACCACGTAGGGGAAATGGGGAAATATTTCAACTGGCTTTGTTATATTTTGCATCCGCTTTAGGCATTCTTCGGTTCTGGTTCTCCTACGGGCTGCGAGTAGGTACCCTAAGCAGGATTTTTTTATTTTTTTTTATTTCTGTGTGTGTGTGCGTGAGGGGGCTATACTCCGCGACAACTCTTCTTGGCAATGCAGTGGAAGGTACAGGCACGCGTTCCCTCTCTCATTTTGAGCGAAGTAAAGCTGTGCGCGGGCTCTCCTCCTCTCCCCATTTCCGGGAGAGGAGGAGAGCCCGCGCACACTCAAAATGGGAGAGGGAACGCAGGCCTGTACCTTCCACTGCATTGCCAAGAAAAGTTGTCGCGGAGTATAGTTTGAACGAAGGACTTACAAAGCTACATTCTGCTCCCTCAAACTTCGCCCTGCATGGCCTTTGTCACGCACTGTGGCTTCCCTGAGGCTTCCCACTCCCAGTCCCAGCTCGAAAAAAAAAAAACGGACATTCCACAGAAACTGTACATAGAAAGGGATTGACCTCGTTTCCTACAGCTCCGCAAAAATCTTTCTTTTTTCCGTTCGAAAAAAAAAAGCAAATTTTATTTTTGTCATTTCAGAAAAAAAAGGCGTGTGCCCGGGGGGGGGGGGGGGGGGGTCCCGTAGAAAAATAGTAACGGTTACAAGTAATTTTATTACTTCAAAAAGTAATTAGATTACTCTTGTGATTACTGCCTAATAAAAGTAATCAACTGATTACAAAATTACTCCAAAAAGTAATCGATTACAAGTAATTTGATTACTTGTAATGCGTACGGTACAAGTCTGATCTCTTTCTATGTACAGTTTCTGTGGAATGTCCGTTTTTTTTTTTTTCGAGCTGGGACTGGGAGTGGGAAGCCTCAGGGAAGCCACAGTGCGTGACAAAGGCCATGCAGGGCGAAGTTTGAGGGAGCAGAATGTAGCTTTGTAAGTCCTTCGTTCAAACTATACTCCGCGACAACTTTTCTTGGCAATGCAGTGGAAGGTACAGGCCTGCGTTCCCTCTCCCATTTTGAGTGTGCGCGGGCTCTCCTCCTCTCCCGGAAATGGGGAGAGGAGGAGAGCCCGCGCACAGCTTTACTTCGCTCAAAATGAGAGAGGGAACGCGTGCCTTTACCTTCCACTGCATTGCCAAGAAGAGTTGTCGCGGAGTATAGCCCCCTCACGCACACACACACAGAAATAAAAAAAAAAAAATCCTGCTTAGGGAACCTACTCGCAGCCCGTAGGAGAACCAGAACCGAAGAATGCCTAAAGCGGATGCAAAATATAACAAAGCCAGTTGAAATATTTCCCCATTTCCCCTACGTGGTCTTTGTGACAAGCAATGTTCCGAAGCCGCCTCGGTGGCTCCGAGGCGAGAGCGCTGGCCTACGGATCCCCATGTGGCGGGTTCGAATCCCGGCCGAGGTGCCCGCAATCTGACGGAGGCTTATTGCGGAGGCGCCGTGTAACCGAGCTTTCGGTTGCACGTCAAAAGATCCCCAGGTGGACCAAATTAATCCTCAGTCCTCTGCTGGGGCGTGTCAGATGCCCGTCGTTGGTTTGGCACGTAAAACCTCCAAATTTCACTTAGCAATGTTTCGAGTTGAGAAGTGGTCGGGGCAATCTCTTCCGCTAATGGATACTACACATGATCCGTTTCAAATCCTGGAGCTGCTGCTCTTTTGTATAACATGCGAGCTCATCCACATGTGAATAATAAAATGAGTGACGCAAACTTTGAGCGACAACCCTTGCTCAAGCTTAATTTAACAAGATCTATAACCCCCTCCGCTTCCCCCCCCCCCCTCCCCACACACACACGCTGGCGAACGCCCAAATCATTAAACTTCTTCAAACGAATTCTATGCTTGTGTCCGCATTGTGAAGGTGCAACGACCACGAAGAGGGAACCAGTTTTCCTTCTTCAATACTTGTGCAAATGTGAAATATAGGTTGAAAGTAGTTCATTGTTATGAGCGCTAAAGATGTGTCTTCACACAATAAAGTAATCGGAAAAGTAACGGTTACTTCTTTAAGTAATGTCCAATTACTTTTGCCGTCGAGTAATCAAGTAATCTAATCGAATACTTTTAGGCCAAGAGTAATAGTAATTGTAATCAATTACTTTTTTTTAGTAACGTGTACAAGACTGATCGAGGGTTGGCGTTACAATCCTCCGCTGACGGAACCACTCTTGCTTTAGACAAAAGATGGGGTCTGAGTGTATAACCGATTCAGCTTTACCCTCGAGCCTGACGATCCCTTGTTCCGTAGATTGTTCCGGCAAAAAGTTGTTTCAAATGTTGCAAAATGTTTTTGATATACTGAGGACACAGATAGGGAAAAATGCAGTTAGGATAGAGTCGAAAATACTCTAGACTAAATGTATTTGTAAGATACTGAAATACTACCAAAAGTATTTGAAATATAGAATCTTGAATAGAGTGTTTAAGACAGGCCCAAGTATGAATCAGAATCATGTGCTTGGTTCTCGTTCCACCATCGTGGATCGAGCATACCCATATGCTGCACCGTTCATTAATAAATAAATCGCAATTACGCAATTGAATACAAACGCGCCTCACCGGCTTTCTTGATAGTGAATACGTCTATAGCGTTATTTGGTCCCATTGGCCTTAATCTGCACTTCGGCAAATCTGATGTGCTCGGCTATTCTTTCGAGGTAGGTTTTCAGTACAGGGCTAGATGATTTCGGCGCAAACGCTCCGTTCCGTTTATAGGCAATTGAAAATGGCAGAAAGCTGTCATGATAACCGATATGCGCCTTCAGTGAGAGGACACTCGATTGTGGCATCTGTCGTTTAGTCGGCATGGCTGTTTCCAGTCTACGAAACTGAAAAACCGGCTTGGCGGTACAACTTGCCCATTGCAGACTTGGATATATTGCCGCGAGCGCAGCTAACTAAGCAGGCAGCGCGCTCGTGGCCTAACGGTTATCGCGCGTGCTTTCCACGCAGAAAGCCCAGGGTTTGATCCCTGGCAGCGCCATGTCTTTTATTTATTCTTCCAATTTAGATTTCTGGTACTTTCGAGAACCGTGTTGCTCGTTCTAGGTTAGAATGTTCTGCCCGCCGAATGTTCCAGGCCGAATGTTCCAGAAGCCCACGCGTGCACAAAAGGGGCTCCGCGTAACCAACCGGACTCAGTCTCGCCCCAGCGTTCGACTCTGCGCTTACGCCGACTTCGACGCCCGCGACGCTCTATTGTTATCTTCTGTTTCCTTTTTTTATTTTTGGGCACAAGTTCGCCCCATTAAACGTTTAGTTTCTTCAGTTATTCGCCGCCTCATCACTTGTCCTTCGTGACAATATATTAAAAAATACGAACAATTATTATTATGATTAATATTCTGTCATGCGTGGAACATATCTCCGCAAGCTAGATTATCATGAGTCAGTGGCGATCCCACTTTTTCTAAGATCAAAAATATAATTTATTTTTATCTGCGCGTATGCTGGCCTTTCTAGCGACTCAAAATGTGTGCTGCGTCTTTCACACTTCTTGGCGTTGAGGAGGGCTTATTTTTGTTTTATGAATACCATGTGTTTCTCTTGGTTGTTTTAATATAATCTTTTACTCTTCCTTCCTTGGCTACCTATGTAGGATCGCAGAGCGTGACTACTTCGTTTAAAGGCCGATCTGCAAAATATTTTTCAATTAGGGAGAAAATCCTCGACAAACTTCTCTTTTACCCTTCTGCCTTCTCCCACTCTGCGTCATCTTGCGGCTAGATGAGCCGGGGTAAGCTCCCGACTTATCCGACCCCAAGATTCAGCAACAAAAGCAGTCTCCTCGCCGTCAAGCTAGATGACCGAGAAGGGGAATGGGAAGGGTTGCGCGAAGAATTTTCACCTTGGTTGAAAAATATTTTGCAGCTCGTTTTTAAAGCCAAGTCATCTTCTCGAAAAAGCATTTTACCCACAGGCTCTTTAATGACTCCATGAACAATTTGTTCTCGAATCATGGAATCGGAGAGAGGCGCAAAATTCTGGAATTCTAGACAGTGATCATGTTGTCCAAAATCAAGTTGTCTTCTCCAAGAAGATTTTAACCTACACGCTTCTCTGTGACTCCGTGCCCAATTCCTTCTCGAACCATATAATCGGTAGGTATAAGGTCTAAAAGCGCAAACAGACAGGGACAATAGAAAATAACACAAACGACAGGGACAAGGCGCTACTATCAACTGATTTCTTACAAGGCCGTTTAACGCTTATCTGCACAACTCATCTACCCTTTACATGCCAAGCAACGCCAACAGCCGATAAAACACTTTACAGACACCCATCTAGATAAGTCACTTCTTTATCTAGTAGGCTAACAGATGTCACGCTGATGCACTTGTCATCGTTCTTTTTAATAAAGCAAGCCTCTATAATCTCCCGCTCTGCTTTTCTTTCGCTTTTTTTCAAGAACGTCGTCGACACTAAAAGCGGCTCGCAGCAACAACGCTTACAGTGCTCAGACAGATGACCTCCCGAATTGTTGCGTACAGATAATTTGTGATCTCTTGCCCTGTCATTGAAACAGCGCCCTGTTTGTCCTATATAATCGTTCCCGCAACTAAGCGGTATTTCATAGATTCATAGAGAATAGTTATTTAATGAATGAGTTATGTAATCAGTCAGATGCACAAAAATTGAAGGACTGCTCTTTTAGCTTTATATGTCCTTAAACTAATTCGAACGAGTCTCCTATTTTCACGTGACAACTGCATTTGTTGCGTTCGCAGGTTTCATTGCACAATAAATCGCAGCATTTTTCAAACTTCGCCCAAAGGACGCTGTTTCTGGTGATCTCTTTGTCCGGCAGCCAAAGTTGTTGAAGACTAATGGGGTCAGCACCGGCGTAACGCAAGAACATTTCCTCCTTCTCTTTGTTGCTGCGTGCACAGACCTGGCCACCTCGGCAGTGCCAATATAGACCTTAGGAAGGCGCATAAACTTGCGCTAGTTGTGGGCGACGATTTCTGAGAGCGGAAAACAATCCGGCGGGCATATGAAGCATTCTCTTATCAGTTTTGTGTGAGGCACGTCGACCACCCTTGGCTATACTTGAATCGTAGTACTTTCTTTTACGTACATTGTCTTGCTTCAAGGGGTAGTGAAACGTTTTTACAAAATGTTGAGCTATATACAAATTTAAAAATCTTGTTCTGTATTATACAACCCACGTTCATTCGTTTGATCATTCGTACTCGTTTATTAGCCTAAGAAATATAAGTTCGCTTTTCCAGGGACCTTCATCTTGGGAAAAAAACGGTACTGTAATAAAAGCATGCTTGGTGTACTAAAAGAGTACATTTGTAGGGCAGCCTACTGAGAGTATTTGCACCAGAATGTACTTGTAGACCGTACTAAAAGTACACTCTTAAATACAAATCTAGTACACATAGTTGGGCATACATGAGGTGTATTGAGGCTATACTGTCATTGTACCAAAAAATAATGAAGGTTTACTTAAAGAATATTTTTGAGTATATTATAAATTAACTTTTTTGTGCTCTATAATCGCACTTCAATGCCATTGGAAGTGTAAGTAATGTGTTCCAATAACCTGAAGTAAGTTACTTAACAATTATTGAGGCTACACACCGCTCTGGAAAATTGTGCCTCATGTATTTGTGTTGTTTTGTTCTATTGCATGTTCAGTGGGTGAGGTCAAACACACTCCAAAGAAAGGCAAAAACACACTAGCAGAAAAAGGTGATGAGCGCAGTGCGCTGCACTTCTGACGCTTTTTCATTGGCTCGTTGGCTCGTATTGTTGGCTCTGCTGGCACTTTCGCTATCTTATGGAATGACTTGCCAGTTTTAGAATATCAGTTGTTCCACCATTGTGCAGAGTTTCCGACCTTTTAGTAACCGGCACGTGACTTTCGGGGGGCTTAGAGCGATAAACTGGCAGCTAAAAGTGACACCCACCGGGCCGCCGCCATGTTGCACATTTTTGACCCCTAGACACGTGTCCTTATAGTTTTACGTCTAGATTTGAACAAAAACCGCTCAGAGATAATTGTTTATTGATCTTGTTGATCGTCAAGCTGCTAACCGCAGCTTTTTTTCCACAGCCCCTTCATCTGTATTTTACAAGGTGGAAAATAAACTCAAACTCAAACTCACTTTAATAACAATGCGGACGAGATAATTTTTGTTTCGTTTGTTTAAAGTCCAAAATCTGCTTTTACGACAAATACTCGGGCCGCTTCGCAATGGTTCCTATATAGATTCCGTCAGCCACGATGCTGTTTCTTGGGGGTTTTATCGGAACTATACATTTATTTCGGGGGCTAATAGTATTGAAAAATAGTTTATCATCAATCGCAATATAAATCTCGGCTCAGTTTTGCTAAAAAGCCTCAGGACTTGGTGCGGTCACGTGTCTAGTGGTCCAAATTGTACAACATGGCGGCAGCCAGGGGTGGGATCCCTTCTGCCTGGTGAACGGGATACCAGTTTATCATTGTAAGCTCCGCTACCTGGTTGATTACGTGTTTTCATATTGCCGCTCGCAGGTTCAAGGACGCAACTCTCGGTCACGGATCTTCAATACTCGTTTCCACATCAAGAACCGTAGTAAAAGGAGTCCGGCTCCTCAGGGAGCATTTCTAATTTCAACCTTTATATGGAGGCTTAAGATATATGTAGGTGCGTTTTAGATTAGATATGTGTTATCTTATCAAGACGTACACGTTTCAAACTCCGAAAGCATCGATTCGTCCTCTGACTACCTAATCTTTGAAGAGGTACTTTGCGCGGCGTGTGAAGAATGCGCAAAACGTGCGTTTTGCTTGAATGAAAACGAGTATAGAAGGTTCATGTTTATTCTTACTCTAGACGCAACTTTGATCATATCGTCCCATTTTCTTGTTCTCGAAAGTGCCTGATCATTATCACCCCGAACGCTCGACGCTCGAACATTCTGGGCCGCATTTTTGAGATATGAGATATCGTCGCACACTAGATAACGAGCTTCGCGGGACCTTTGTCGAGCCACTCTCTCTCTCTCTCTCTCTCTCGCTTGCTGTTACGCCACCGCCACCAAATCGCCGCCCGCTTTTCTGCTGTCTCGACGCTCGTTTTGATTTTGTTTTCTGGCACAAATTCGCCGATTAAACCACTATTTTCAGTTTATATTTGTCGAACCTTTTCCCATCCGTGTCAATAGGGGGCTTGTATAATTGTAGCATTACATTTTCCGCTGTATGTGTTTGCACGCCATCCGATAAGGTTATTTTAGCCGTGTGTTACAGACCTCCCACTGTGATTCGTCGTTTACTCTCATTTTTTATTCAGTGTTAGTCGAGATAAAAAGCTGGTTTTCAAAGGCTGACTAATTGCTTTTCGGTGATTTCAATTTTCCGCTAATTGATTGGGCACGTCTCATCCGAGGGTCATGTATATCAACAAAAACTCATTGACACGTTCTAACTTTTAGTCTAACGCAAATAGTTAACAAACCTACTCTATGCTAACATTCTTGATTTTGTTTTCACCACATCGCCAGATCTCGTAAAATAAATTCAGCTTTCCGATCGCTTGAGCGATCATACGATACTAAAGTTAAAGCTTGGGCGAGATGGTACGACATATATTTAAAAAAAATATGAAAACAGCGCAAAAAACGACCGACCGGATGAAGGAAGACACGGACAGAGCAGGCTCTCCGTGTCTTCCTTCATCCGGTCGGTTGTTTTTTGCGCTGTTTTTACCTTTTTAAACAGACCATAGGATCCTTTATGTTCATTTGTCACTCACGGTAGTAGTTAAAAACAATTTGCAAAATTACCCATGGTTATAATGCAGCCGATTATGAAGCAATAAACAACGAATTATTGACTTTTTATGACCTTACGTAACGGAATTATCGATAAGATATATAAATTAAAACTGAAGACCTTATGATAATAAAATAAATAACCTGGTTCAAGAATACGTCCATAGTCTGCGCATCAAGACAAACTCCTTGGTATAACAAAGCACTCCGGTCATTAGGAAAGGAGAAAAAGACATCTCTTCGCGAAGGCGAAAAGAACGAACCTGTCTGGCGTCTGGGAGCCCTACTGCACAGTACTCAGATACTAACAAAGGAGCCTTAAATTATCTCAAACTACATAATTATCACGAGATCTTCACACCATCTTAAGTAATAACCCGAACGAATTCCGGAAGCTCATGTCACTTAAAAGTAGCCGCGCAAATATCAACCTAAAGGATAGTGCCGGTGAACCTGTTTCGGAGACTCTGTGCCCTAAAGTGCTAATTGAATATGCTTTTCTGTATTTACAAATAAATGCCCACATAATATTCCCACCATTCCTCAAGAGCGTTACAAACCCATGTCAAGCATAACTACTCACTTCCTCACCAGGGCCGGATAATATTAACACTTAGATTCTAAAGAATACAGCCAGACTTTCCAGTGAAATTGTAGATATCATCTTTAAACTGTCTCTTCAAAAAGGTTTTGTACCTTCCGATTGGAAGATTGGGAGGGTCATCCCAGTCTACAAACAGGGAACATGGTCCTCTGCTTCTATCTATCGCCCTTCTCTTTAACTTGTATCGCATCCAAACTTCTCAAGCGCATCTTGTACTCTCAGGATACGACTCACCTATCCACAAAACGTTTTTAGAGCGCAGCTCTTGGCGCCCGTTTCCGGGTTGACCGGCGTCGGCGTGGGCGTAACCGCGCGCTGCATTATGGGACGTTTCCCATAATGACGTCACAGGTGACGTTACGTGTGACGTCACGAGGGTAAAATTGGGTCATGAGTGTCACGAGTGTGACGTGGCTCACAAGGGTACCCACGTGACGTCACAAGGGTAAACGTTTCCCGCTAAATTTGGTGAGAAAACTTTCCGCTAAATTTAGCGGTAAACGTTTTCCGCCAAATTTATCGGAAAAATTTTCCGCCAAGTTTAGCGAACAATTTTACCCTCGTGACGTCAGGTGGGTACCCTCGTGATCAACCTGACCCACGTGACCCTCGTGACTCAATTTTACCCTCGTGACGTCACTCGTAACATCAGGTGTGACGTCATATAGGAAACGTCCCGTAATGCAACGCGCTCTTGCATTATGGGACGTCACGAAACCTCAACACCAATTCAGTTTCCCCGCTAAATTTAGCGGGAAAATCTTTGCTAAATTTCTCGCTAAATTTAGCGGGGAAATTTTCGCTTATTTTAGCGGGAAATTTAGCGAAAATTTCCCGTTAATTGGATGGGGAGCAGGAGAGGAAGAGGGGAGGGTGCGGAGGAGGAGCAAAGACATACCCTCCCCTCCTCTTTCTCAAGAGCTGCACTCTAATTCGGAATTACAGAGAATTGTAAGCGTCTTTCATATTTTTTAGTCAACAGCAGGGCTTCCGAAGGTGCTTCTGCGAAAATCAGCATTGTGACCTCCTGCATGAGCTACAGACTAAACTTGGATGCTATGTACAAAGTGAAGCTATATTTCATGGCGTTTCAAAGACATTTTACCGCGTTCCCCATCAACGTATTTTCTAAACTATCATTACTGCAGTTAGATCACTATATTTTATGGATTCGTAATTTGCTTGCGTCTAGTGTGCAACACACACTCATTAACCACCAATAATGAAACCTAATAAACGTCACCTCAGGAGTACCACAGAGATCCGTTTTTGATCCGCTGCTTTGTCTTATCTTCATTACCGACCTTCTATTACAAAAATCCTGTAAAATATGTCTATTCGAAGATGACTGTGTCATTTATAGCACCATATTATAGAAAACCGCTAATCTCAAGCTTCAAAGTGATCTCACAAAAATTAACAGCTGGTGCGAAAAATGGCTGATTTCGCCTAAGAGCTCGAAGTACAAACTAATCCAATGCACTGGTAACATGTATTTCCTTAACTGTTCATCTACCATTAAAAAGGACGTGATTAAAGCTGTGGCAGTGTAAAAATCTAGAGCTAAGACTAATGCCTAACCTTTCATGGAAACCTCACATCGAAGCCATGTCCGAAGAAGCCTCCCGGGCACTCGGAATCATCCGACGTAATGCAAGAGACGCGCAAGCTCATGTCCGAAAGATGGCTTACGAAACCTACGTAAGACCTAAATTAGAATATGCTTCCGCCATCTGAAGCCCTAATCAAGTATACTTAATCAAACATCCAGATGTCAACCCATAACCAAGCCACCCGATTCGTCTTATCATCCGACGACTACTACACTAGTAATTCTTCTAAAAAGTCAACTTGGACTTCCACCCCTTTAAAAACGGAGCAAGCTTTCTCGCCTATGCCTTCTTCATAAAATTTACTACCACTCCCAGAGCTAAAAAGCGCCCTCCTCTCTTCCCGATAGAATATCATTCAGCCTGAATAACTCCTGTCCAATTAACCAAATATCCGTTAAAACTAATGCCATCGTTTAATATCCGTTAAAACTAATGCCTCATGCCATCGCTGTATGGAACTAGCTGCCATCCTCCATCGTTAGGGTTACTGATGCAGCGGAGTATCATAGTCTTCTACTTGCCCATTTTAATTGAGTACATGTATATCTTCTGCTATGTTCATTTTTGTATATTTTCTTATTGTTTCTTTGCAACTATTGTATTATTCAGCACATTGCCCCCCCCCCCCCCCCATGTAATGTCCTCACCGGGCCTTTAAAGGGTGAAAATAATTTTAATAAATGAAATGAGAATGTCCGACTTACTTAGGGTGTCCCAAGCGGTCCTTTCGCTATAAAACTTGCAGGAAGAAGCGGCGCCTGCACTTGAAGAGCTTAAACATTCACTGAATATGTACCGAGCAGGGCAGTTCTACTGTGTAAAATTTCAAGGGGCAGTTTTCTTTCTGCAAAAATTTGAGAGCAAGGAACTTAAGGTTGATGCGCTCGCAGATGACCGATTTTGGGGCGCTATTTACTTGTGGCGCAATTTTCCGATAGACGGAGCGAGCAGACGACGCACACTGTTGTCTGCTTGCTTTGCCTATCGGGAGATGGCGCCACAAGATATAGCGTCAATAACTCGGTCGTTCACGAACACGGCAAAGCTGACTTAGTCAAGTTTATTGCTCTAATTTTTTACGAAAACAGAGCTGCACCTTGAAATTTCACACAGTAAAACTGACCTGCTCAGTGCTCATAAGGTTGATGTTGGAGCTTCCCAATCACTGACGACTCAGGACACGCAGAACGTGGCGAGTCTTGAGCATCTCATTATCGCTCACAGCCAATGAGGTTCCTTCATTTCCCGATGAGAACACCAAAGGCCAATCACAAAGCAACAAAGGCGATTATAATAGGCCATTCCCTGCGTTTCTTACGAAGTCAGTGTCTTCATGATCCACTTCGTGTTCTCGAATGAGATAAAATTGCTTCCCTATCATCTCTTCTTGGGAAGGAAGCCTTGTCACTTCTGCTGTCGCCTTTTCGCATAAAGATATGTCTTCAGAAAAAAAGAAAAGAAAAACAATGAGGGCGGCAAGGCTGTATTTGTGAAAGAGAAGATAGGGCATCAATCTGATGCACACTAGGAGTACTAATAAAGTGCCGGCTCTATCTGAAATCGCACAGTGAACAGGAATTAGCACACGACGGCGTGAGAGGCAGAGTTTCCTCCAGTTATACTTGAAGGTCAATTCTTTTGTTGCACGCTAAGCGCACTGAAGTAGTTGGCCAGTTTACGAACATTGCTTGATACGGATTTTACCTCATCGACAGTCAAAATGCTCACACACTGCTGTCCTGGTCGCTGCAAAATGACAGTGCGCACAGGTTCGAGGGTGTTGTCCGTCTTGAATACGGTAAGTATTCAAGTTTTCTTGTGTTCGGTGAGGGGAGAACAGGAGTTGAAGCGGTTAAAGCTTAAATCTATCAGATCCACACGATGTTGCGTCACGCAAGCTCGCACACTCATCACAAATGTTAAATTTCCGCTTTCAGCCGCGAAGTCACCGTTTCAGCTACGCGGTGCTCCGGCCGATTCTATCTGCTCTTCGAACCACAATTTAGAGCATGCTTTTCTCGCGAGTCGACATGGCGGCCTGTCACCTTGCTCCATGCTTTGAACCAAAGATATTAGAGGGGCAGCTCCGATGTCTTTGGTAAAGAGCAGTTGCTCGAAGAATTATATCCGTGATGAATGAAGTTTCTGAGCGCTCTTTTTGATTACGCAAATGAAAACAAGCTGAACATTATATGCGGTGGCGATTTTAACGGGAACATGTTAAGTAATTCAGTTTCAAAAAGGGAGTTGGAAAATGTAATAGTTATAGATGGGTGTCGTAGTGTAATTAACTCTTCAACCAAAGTTAATGTTACCTCAAAAACCTTGATTGATTGATTGATTTATAACAAATTACGAGTAAAGTCTTATAAGACCTGGAATAATAAATGATGACCTCAGTGATTATCTTCCGATTTTTAAGTTTGTCAAAATGAATAACCTAAAGAAGAAAGTTACAATTACTTCCGCGCAAATCCAGTGTGTTACGCTGGATGGTTTGGAGAAGTTCGTGGAATGTGTGGCAAACACAAATTGGGATGATATTTTCTCAAAGAGCGATCCCGATTAGGTGTAACATTTTATTTTCTTCAGCGGTTTGAAAACCTTTATAAGAGTAATTTCTCTTAAAAACTAATTAAAGAGAAGAAACGCATTCGAAAACCATGAATAACTGTAGATCTACTTGAAAATATAAATGTTAAAAATGCGCTGTATGAAAAGTTCACGAAAACTAGAGATCCCAATTACCTTCGGACTTTAAAATCGTACCGTTATCAGCTGACAAACGCCATGAGAAAAGCAATGGAACGTTATCGTCATGAATCCTTTAGAAACTCTGTAGGCCGTTCTGACCTTATGTGAAACAACTTAAATTCAGTTATAGAGGGCAAAACATCACATCGTGTAGAATGCATTATTTCTGCAGTAGAGAAATTAACTGGCGGGTCGTTGGCAAACGCATTTAATGACAGGGTTGTTGATTTGCCTCAAATTAACTGTAGAGATGCCTCATGAGATAATATGACTTTGAAAACTATGGATTCCATTTTCTATTGCCAGTTACTGATACAGAGGTGTCTACTGTCTTTATGGAATTAAAAAATGGCCATAGTTGTGATGCCGATGGTATGCAGATTCGGCCGGTGAAATATGTTTCACCGCTGATCACTCCCTTCCTTACTTACATTATAAATTTATGTTTTTCAAGTGGGATGTTTCCTGTAACTTATGTAAATTGTCGGTTTTTACTAAGGACGTAGAAAAACTTACGCACATTCGTTCGTCTAATTTTTTAATGAGTATCGTGTAGTTACTAATGATCAATTTGGGTTCATGAAGCCTCGTTCGACAGATCTTGCATTACTAGAACACAAATAATTTATATTAGTGAGCTTTGAGGCAAACCACATGACTTTAGCCCTTATTTATTGATTTAATGAAAGCATTTGATTACCTATACCATAACTTATTGCTAAAAAAACAACTTCATTTTTATGGATATCGTGGCCAAGCACTTAAGTTGCGTCAGTCATATATAAGTAATCGTAAGCAGTTTGTCTATTTCAATGGCTTTTCATCTAAAACAAAGTCTGAGACGTCGTCCTGTCCTTTTCTGTTCCTTCGACCTATATGTTCATTTCTGCCCAAGTCTCAGGTTGATTCAACATGGTTAACTTTCATCAGCTCGCCTGAACCCTTACTCTATTATCTCTGTTTTCTCCTGTGTACCACAGGGTAGTATTTAGGAACCTTTGTTATTTAACATTTAAAGTAACAATATTGTTAACATATATCCTATTGCTAAATTTGTTATATACGCAGATCATACAACCCTTTTATTTTCGGCTAAGTCTAGTGATGAACTTATCAACTGCGCAAATGATACTTTAACAGGGCTGCGAAATTGGACATCACACAACGGACCTAAAATTAATAGTAGTAAAACCTAAGCAATTCTCTTTTGAACCAAAAATAAAAGCTTCCTTATGATGAAATGTCTCGTAATAAATTCAAATGTTATTAAGATAGTGGAGAATTTCAAGAGTCTTTTCGTTATTTTTAACCAGTATTTGTCTTGGGACGCCCATGTAAGCTATATACTTCCTAGATTGCCTATGGTCACTGGATTAGTCTCACGAAGCCGTTTTATTTTACCAAACAACATTAAACTACTTATATATCAAACTCTATTTAATCCCACTTAAACTACTACCACCTCGGTATGGGGTGCAACCACCAGTTCAAATCTAATATATATATATATATATATATATATATATTACAAAACATTTGTCCAGCTCAGTGTGAATGTTTCTTATATTTCAAGCACGCAGAGGTTGTTTGAAAAATATAATTTATTGCGTGTTTTTCATATGTATACGTATAAACCTATGGTCTGCTTTAAAGGAGAAAAAAAAAGAAAAGTGGATGCTCTGGCCAAACTTTCTAAGCAAAGGGAACATGTTACCTCCTATCCAACTCGTTCGGCGGCACGTTGGTCTGTGCCTTTTTGCCATAACAACTATTCTATGCAGTCTCTAAAGTGTATTCTACCTACTTTGCTAAATTTCCTCTTAAACAAAAACGTTGATATAATGTCTGTCCCAATGCAAGATTTGTTTTCTATTTTTGAATGATATATATTGGTTTTCTGCGATAGGTGGTAATCTATTTTTTCCTTACAATGTTGATAGTTTGCTGTCGCTTTGTATCTTAATCTGTCATATGGAACTGTAATGAAGCAGGGTTCCCCGTCAATCTGTTAAACAGCGTTTTCCCCTGTTTTTCTCCATTCCTGTGTTGAATGGGAAATCAACTTTGTTATTATTATTATTATTATTATTATTATTATTATTATTATTATTATTATTATTATTATTATTATTATTATTATTATTGTTATTAATTGTATTATTATTATTATTATTATTATTATTATTATTATTATTAATATTATTATTATTATTATTATTATTATTATTATTATAATTATTATTATTATTATGGTATTGTCGGGCAAACGTGCCCTTCTTCCTTAAGCACGATTCACGTGGTGTAATTTTGCTTGACATTTCGTAGCTGTGGCGTTCAGTATAGCAGCTTCCACCAAGTTCCCTGTCGAATGAGCGTCGTCGCATCTGCGAAATAGCAACTAAAATTGCATACTGGGAATCAGGCATCAAGGGTTACACACATTCACGCAAAAACCCTTCGAAAATCGGAAAATCGTTTCCCTCTATCTACGAGATCCCAGCGCATTTATTGCACGCAAACAGCAAAAATAGTATCGTTAAAAGCATATGATTTCTCTACCGCAAATAACATTATAAAATTACTCAACCAAAAAAAAACAACTTAATTCGCAAATATATTTTAATGTTTAGATTCTCTTGCGTGTTACGGTTGATTTCTCGGGCTGTATAACACGAGAGCGGAGGACAATGGAGCACCGACGGGAGAGCTCACAATAGCAGAGTGCCGCGACACCAGAGCGCACGACAGGAGAGCGCCGCAACATGAGAGCGCGTGTCATTAGACCACACGTCAAGAGAGCGCATATGTGCTCCTTGGAAATGATCGATATCGGTGTCTAATGGAAGCCAAGAAAATGTAAATCGCGTGTTCAAAATGCAGAAGAAAACCTCACTGGCGGAAATCTCCCTATGGTGATAATCAGTGCAAAGCCAGCTGATAAGGAGAAAGCTTGCCATTCTTTTGACAGAAGCAGAGAAAGGCAAACTCCCAGCAGTCGAATGCGGTAGAACTCAAAGTGTTCATCCTATTAAATGTAGTGCGAAACATGAAGATGTCGACACAACTATGCAGTCAAGCTAATCGTAGAGCGTAGTATCATACGCAATCGGTCAAGATAGGTATTGCTTTTGTTTTATGTGCCGACTAGTTTTAAGTCCAAATACCCGTTTTATTGAATTAAGTTTGCACTGAATTGAGATGAAAGCAGCCTTGTAAAAAAATCAAGCTGGGCGAAGTGGCACAAGCGCGTTGAACTCACCGGTTTACAGTGACATTATTTAAGACAAGTTATTTTGCTGAGGTTATCTATCCTAACTCAATCCATTACCGCGCAGTTGTCATCGCTGCCGCTCATAGAGTGCTCCTTTTAAAATTGGTCACTCCTTTCGCTCTTGAGACAATTCTACTAGCCATTTCTCCACACCCCCATCAAAGGAAAAATTTGGTTTACATATGTATCAAAATGGGTGAAAAATAAATTGGTTTGGCAATGAGCTTTTTTTTTCAAGAATAATCATTTTAGTTCTCCACTGAGAGTAAGGCTACAGGAGCCTACCTTGCGCGCAGGTGTACCATCGTTATTGTGTGTATTTCTGCCAAACTTCGGGACAGCGTCGAGGTTGGAACACGCTAGAAATCAACCCGTTCGTTCCACAGGGAAAGGGACCTTAGTGGCTGGAGCAGTTGTTCAGCGCTGTCATGACGCGCGCAATGATGACTCGCGCTCTCGTGTCGCGACGCTTTCCTGTCGTGCGCTTTAAAGTTCCTAGATAAGGCTAGGCGAGGTCGGAGCCATGTATAGAGAGAGTTGGGTCAATGGGAGGAGCGGGCAGAGCCAGGCGTGCACTACACGCAGATAGAGGCTTGGCATGCTAACCTGGCCAACCAGAAGCCGAAAAGAATCCCCTAGCGGTAGTAGAGAGCAACAATGTTAATAAGAAAATAAGGGTTAAATGTAGTGACCCTTCATGGTTGAAAATATGGTGAACGTGATGTTTCGTTTATGTACATTCGAAAAAAGATGTAAAAACGAAAGTGCCGCTAGAACTCTGTTTTGCTCGGACAGAGTGTGACCTCTCGGACGGCAGATCCCCGCCCTCGGCACCTGGCATAGGATTATGTCGATCGTTCCGCTAGTCGCGCTCTTCCACCTTGATTTTGGATGACTCTGATTAAAACATCACGTGCACTATGTTTTCAGTCACCGAGATTTACTCCGACGCACTTATTAATTTCGTTTCTCGCGACCAGAGCCAGGATATTATTTCTTCCGGCTTCTGGTTGGCCACATTCGAATTTCTGAAGACGGCATAGAACACGCCCCGACCGCTTTCGGCCAATGGAGCCTTGTCATTTGCCTACTATACTTCCCAATGAATGGCCAAACTCTCTCTGTACACGGCTCTTGGTGAGGTTGCGACAAGTGTTCCTCCCCCGCCCTCTTCCCCTCGCTCCTATATTTCGTTTCAGCTTCGGTCCGAGCGCGGCCGATGTTAATAGCCAAAGGGCCAATCAAACAGCGAAAGAGGCACAACGTCATGGCGTGCTCTCTGCAGTTGATAGGACCAGCCGCTATTCGCCGTCTCTCTTTGCGCGTGTTCCTCCGCCGGCTAGTCGTATCAAGCGCAGAGAGCACTTCGTGACGCTGCGCTTTTTGCGCTCTTCGATTGGCCCTTCGGCTCAAAACATCGTCCGCGCTCGGACCTAAGGTGAAACGAAGTATAGCGCGCGGTCCGCCATATTCTTCCTAACTCGCCCTCCACGGCTGTATTCGAAATCTTTCCAGTTACTGCGACGGGTCATGTCACGTGACTATCCAGATGGAACAGCTGTGGACGCGGGTAAGGTTTAGACCGCGAAGGTGTCAAACCGTTACTCTAAAGTGAGGTCGAGTCAATCAGACATGTACAAATTACTCAAAAAAGGTAGTTAAGTTACTGAGTATCGACGCCAAAAATTAATTGGACTAGAGTAAAAATTACGCATTTGTAATAGTAATTGAGCAAACTACTAACTACTGTAAAAAAGTAGCGAGGTACTTTCGAAGTTACTTTCGAAATTACTTTTTTATATTTTTGTGGTAGCAAAATGAACAGCAGTTTTGATCCGTAAAAAACCCTGGGAGCCTAAAATAAATGCAGTCAATTTATGGCTTGCGTTTTCAACAAAATAGTTTATTCGCTCACAGAAGCAATTGACTTTCGAAGTTCTTATCGGAGAGGTCGGAGAGTTTTCCCCTTTTCCTCCTAAAGACGTCCCACACCACCGAGCTAAAAAGACGTTCCACCGACGCGCTGGATGGAACGGCAGTGTTGAATTTAAGAAACAGGCTGTGCAAGGTCGGGTAAGCGAGTGTTGGCATCTTCGGTGTCTATGACGAAACATGTGAGGTTTGCTTCGGCTAGAGGATCTTTTATAACGAACTCTCCTGATTTTTTTTTTTTTTTTCTTCGGCAAGCTGATATGATTATGACTGGCCCCTCTTTATTCTTACGACGTTCGGAGAGTACGATCAATTCTCGCGCCATGACCATGTCCCAGGCAGCACAGATACGTTGGAAAAACGTCGAAAGAAAGTCGATGACGTCAGGAACCACATGTCGAGAGAACGTCGAAAGTCGGAACGTCAGGTCCGTTCGACGTAATATGGAAAGGCTAAAGGCCGACCCACATAGGGCGTATTCTCGTCGAATTTACGCGCGTATCAGCGGACGTAATCACGGGATTTGGCGGGCGTTTTTTTCACAGAAGGGAAGAGGGGAAGCTTGCCAAACCACACACGGCGCTTTTCGTCGACGTCTCCTCGGCGTTTGGTGCAGTGTAGCCCGACTCGCGCCTTTCATGAAAGGAGGCAAAATGTAGATAGGCTGCTTTATTATTGCGTTCTGCGAGGAGACAGAAATAACTGAATGTTAATGAGCAACCAAAGCCTAATTTGCTAACACCTGTTTCAAAAATGTTCGTTGCAACCGTCAAGTCGCCAAAAACTCCCGGCAGGAGGACGGCCGCGATCTCTGCTCAAAACCCTTCCTTTTGTAATTCTTTTCACATCGCCCGCAACATCGATGGTATTTTCTTCTGTCTCAGTCGTTCATCGCTCGTTCCAAAGAGAGATAGCGATTTCGTGCAGCTCGCCGATAAACCGGCGAACGCGACAAGCGAGCTCCTATTTCGGCGGCTGAGTCAAGCCAGTCAGCCGGCCGCATAGCTAGGCAAGCCGATTCTCGAGCAACTTCCGGCTCTCAACTCGGAAGCTGATTGGCCGGCACCGCATGCACCGTACGCTTCCGGATACGCCACGCCGAAATACGCCGATGCGCCGAGATCTGTCTCGGTCGGATCGCCGAATACGCGCGTATTTACGCCGACCTCGGAAGCGCTCGTCCCGACGCCCGCTGTACGTCGGGATTACGCCCGCCAAAACGCCCGCAAATACGTCGCAAATACGCCCTATGTGGTTCGGGCTTAATGTCTGGAAAAAGGCGTGGATTTTACGTCGACATTACGTCCCACCTAACGACCTTGGAACGTCGAGTGCACGTATGAATTGGACGGGAATTTAATTGATAACGTTATATCAACATTGAAACAATGTCCATTTATCAACCATAAAACGCCGAGTGTAACTCTAAACTGAGCGGAATGTCAATTGAGAATGTCATATTAACGATATCATAACGTCCCATTTAACGACATAAAATGTCCAGCGTACGTCTGTGATAACGTTATGTCAACGTTGAAATAAGGTCCCATTTAACGACCATAAAACACCGAGCATACGTCAAGACAGAACGGGATGTCAGTAGATAACGGTCTCGATTTGGGTCACCGTGGAACAATGGAGTCAAACGGATCTGGCTTCGTTGCTCGAAGGTTCGCGAAAGCATGTATATTCGTACGGAATAGACCATTTGCTTAATCCCCCAAGCGCCCCGGCCCGCACTCCGGGAATCATGGGAACGGTGTTCCTTCAGCTCCCTAGTGATCGGTAATTTCAGCCACTTCCATGGATACACAGTCTTAAGTGTAATTCGGAGTCACCCTAAACAAGCGTCCTGTAGTACCCAAGGACCTGCCGTGTCACGTTTAAGATTTCTCGTCAATGACAGAGTTTTCAATACTGTGCATGCTGACCACCCTTCAACCTGGCTTTGCTGCAGAAATCTCTTACATTATTATCATTCTCTTACAGCTTCAAAGACGCTGATGTGATGTTACGTTAGAAACGCTAGAACTGCTATAAACAGCCCCGCTGACTTCGAGCTAAATCCGGGTTTTGCTGTTGTGAATTTTCGACTTTCTAGGCCATTCCTGCTAAAACAACAATCACGAGAATGATATTATTGTAAGAGATTTCTGCAGCTCAGTCAGGTTGAAAGGTGGATTGCATGCACAGTATCAAAAATGCTGACGTTGATGAGAAATTTTAAATGTGATATGACAGCACCTTGGGCTCTATAAGGCGCTTGTTCAGTGGTGATCAATATGTTTGCTTAGGACATTGTTGGGACGTCTCGTGCTCCACGTTCAAAGAAATTCCCGGAGAGAACGTAGAACTGACGTCTATTATTGCCAATGACGTCAAGGTGTTGCTCAGACATTGTTGGGACGTCTCGCACTCAACGTTCGAAAAACTTCCCGGAGAAAACGGAGAAATGACGTCGAATAATGTCGATGACGTCAAGGTGTTGCTCAGGACATTGTTGGGACGTCTCGTGCTCCACGTTCAAAGAACTTCCCGGAGGAAACGTAGAACTGACGTCTATTATTGCCAATAACGTCAAGGTGTTGCTCACACATTGTTGGGACGTCTCACGCTCAACGTTCGAAGAACCTCCCGAAGAAACGTAGAACTGACGTCGAATAATGTCGATGACCTCGAGGTGTTTCTCAGGACATTGTTGGGACGTCTCGTGCTCGACGTTGAAATAACTTCCCAGAGAAAACGTAGAACTGACGTCGATTAATGTCGAAGATGTTAAGGTGTTGCTCATGACATTGTTGTGACGTCTCCTGCTCGACGTTCAAAGAGCTTCTCATAGAAGACGTTGAACAGACCTCGATTACTGTTGTAGACGTCGAGGTGAAGCTTATGACGTTGTCACTACGTCGCGTGTTTGACGTAGTCGGAACCTCTCATGTGGACGTGCCAATGCCGTCGATAAAAAGTTTGTTAAGGACTTCGACGTCGCCCAACGTCTAGGACCTTATTTCGGCGTCATCTCGGCGTCTTGTGCTGCCTGGGGTAATCATCCGGACGAGCCGCGCGTCTCGTTGCAGTGCTAGTGCTACGCTACTGAAAAAAAAAAAATTGTTTTCGGTTCAACAGAAGATGAAACGAAGTATACTTCGCCGCTGACTTTGGGTCCAACAAAAGGATTCCCAAGGGTGAGACTCGCAATCGCAATCCTCGCCGGCGACTACGGACGGTATCCTGACGCGCCTGAAACGCCTGACAAGTAAATCATTTTCAACAAAGAGGATGTCTCCCTGGCGTGCAAGGTCGGAAGGACGCGAAGGATTACGTGAACAAGCTTCGTCGCTCGTACAGTTGCAGCTGGAAGCGGAACGTGCCCCATGAATGGATTATCCGTGTCTGCGTTTGTGCGTGGGGGAGTCCGGCATTGCAAGGGAGTATGCGCTGACGACGAGGCGACCATGGGAACAGGCGCCCATCTGCGAGGTCATCCCAGTGGCGCCTCCCGTGGAACCCCCAAACCGCTTGAGTCAGAACTTACTAAAGGCAGACAACATGAAAACAACAACAACCCTTGGAGTGTCCCGTCTTTCACGGTTGCAGTTGGAGGCACGGCGCCTGCGTGCATTACCGGATTAGGTGAATACCCGATCAAGGCTTGTTAAGTATCTTTGCGTTCGTGCACGCCGGTGTCATGTTTTGGCTGCTCGTCGCCAACTTAGCCCAAGGGAGCCTGTGATGCAGTTTCTATGGCTGCCAAATATAAGTCCGTGGGAACGGAACGTGAGGGGGCCCCCTTGTTTGGGAATGCCACTTCATCTGCCGGTGTCTTATTTATGTCTGCGCTCAAACTTTTTTGATGAGTGAAATTAGCCCTAGATTTCGAAAGTAGTTAGTAATTTGAGTAGAAGTTACCTGAGAAACGTAGTTAGATTAAACTACTATGTAGTTACCCAAATCAAGTTGTAATTGAAAGTTACCAAGTTACTCAGAAAAGTAGTAAAACTACAGTAGTTTGAGTAGAGTAGTTGAACTACGTCTAAATCTGAGTCAAATCCGCCATGTTATTTCTAACCGGAAACTGAACCCGGGCACGGACCAACAGAAGAGCGTGTCGGCACATCAATGGCTGTCGCTACTTATCAAAGCCTTTATCGAGGGGCTTTAGTGCGCTCTGCTGTTGCGACGCTCTGCTGTCGTGCGCTCTCGTGTAATGCGCTCTCCTGGCACCCTCCCGATTTCTCGCACATGTGTTCCAGTCTTAAAGATATCAAGAAAATGTGCGTACTAGAAACATTAATGTAGAAAAAAAAAACGCTCTTAGAGACGCACTTTTTGTTGTCTCAGATATTGACGCCTCTTTTTGAGTGACGCAGTGGAATTAGAGCGAATTACTTGCAGGGGCTGTTGCTAGGAGCGTTGTATAGCAAAGTACTTGTAGTCTGCTTTACTCTGGAGTTATAACGTGTTGACTTTAAGAAAAAAATATTACAATAGCTATATTTATTTATTGATTGATTGTGAAACCTTGTGTTCATCAACTCACCTAGTTTGCACAAATTTCCTTCAGCTCAACGTTTACATGGGGTGAGTGAATTGATCATAAAAATGCATAAGGCAACCCTGCGTTTGACAATCAAACTTGTGGAAGAAAACGGGAAAGGACGGACAACCACAAACTTCCAATTTTACTAGCAAGACGCAGAAAACTGTTGGTATGTGTAAAACCTCGCCTTCGCGTTAAACAAAAAAATTATTGATTTTTGTGCAACATTACTATTACAAAGCTCCTCACTTTATACATGAATACTGGCCCTATATTTCACTTAATACTAGTGCTGGATTTGCACAAGAGCACGTGAAACTTAACCGCAAGATCAAACCACATACTCGCGCCATGCATCCTTGATAGCTTTGTATGCTAAGTATAAAGCGAGCCATAACGCGATTAAGTGTTCTACCAAGCAAGGATAATGATCAAGAAGCTTCTTCGTCGAAGCTTAATGTCAAATATAAACGTGAAATGTTGCCTTATCTCCCTAACACGACTTTGGGCTCGAGATAAACAATGCCTCGGAGGACATTCGAGAAGTGGCTCTAGTCTAATCGCTGCTACGGCGATAACAGCCCAACTCTAACAATGGCTGGAGGTCATCTGGAGATGCTGTGGCTGAGAGCTGAAGATGTCCGCGCTGCTTGTACATTCTTTCATTTTTTCTGTGACTTCCACTGCGTGTACAGAACAAAATTATGAGCGATTACACTCTGTGAAGTTGGATGACAAGCGAAGCTGTTTAGTACACGACACAGACGTGTCACAGAATTTCGAAGATAGGTACGGACACATTGATTTTCTTGATCGGTGGTCACCGATCAAGTGCAAGTGGTCACCGACAACACTTGCAGCGCACGAGTCCGCTTTGCAGGATTCCGCACATTGCCGATGTCGGTCAAGTCATTGTCAAACCAAAGCCTATCACACACCCGAAAACTACACCCAAACTGACTGTCCACAAAGTCCTTCTTGAGTTTAGTGTATGCTCCATAAACGTTGTCCAATTTAGCAGCATGGTACCTTCGTCTTGTGACGCGTTGTCCGCCCCACGACGTTCGCCATCTAGTCAGGTTTGTCGCTTGCGTTTGGCGTTTTGTTCACCATCCTCATCGGTAGTGTCTGCCGTCTGCCGCCATGACTGACATTCCCGTTGACACGCGCGACGGGACCGCCAGCCGCCGGAAAGTAGATACGCGCGATGGAACCGCCACCCCGGGAGAGCGGAAGGAAACTAGGCACGCACGCTCTTGGAACGACGGCAAAGAAAGGGCGGTGGAAGTTTTTGTTTTAACGCACATAAAAAACTTCACGGAACCCTAGCCATAAACAGGTTCGCTGTAAAACTACTGCGTGCTTCGTAGGTAATGAACGTGAGATAGTAATTCTAAGTGGTATTGGTTTAAAATGACGACAGCCATGCCGGACCCTTATAACCTTGAAGGAAAGACATGACCGGTCGGGACAGCTTCGTCCCTTATCCTTCATAACTTGTTCCTCTTCTGATGAAGGTATTAAACACAAAAAGGGACTTTCGTTTAGACATCCTCCCCTATAGGTGTTGCAATGTGCGATGATATAAATTCATTGTCTACGAGAACGAACACGCGCGGCGTGTACGATGAAAATATCCAGCAACGCGAGTGAGACAATTTGTAAAGAAAATAATGAATGCGCCAAATGCCCTAACGGTCAGAATGGTAGCTGCCAGAAACAGTTCAGCGAAAGTATGGTGGGACCAGTGGAACTATTGAGCGGGAGGGAGCCGTTCTGCGATTCAGCCTACACAAAGTAAGTGTAATATTTATGGGGGCCGCAGCGCTACGTTGCACGCCCAAAGGTTGGCTCAAACATTTGCGTTTGGCTATCATCGGGAGCGTTGTCTTTCATTGTAAAGCCCAAGTCCCAGAATAGCCTCTGAGAGAGTAATAACGACAGGGCTCAGTGGCGTACACAAAGTGTGTGTGTGTGTGGGGGGGGGGAGGGGAGAAGGGGAGGGGGGGCACCTCTTCCCTCCCTCCTTCCTTCGAAATTTGCAGCCTGGGGTAGGGGTCAATGTTTAGGTTAGGTTATATTCATGTTTGAACGAACGCAGTGGCGTCACTAGAGTCAGCGGCATCCCGGGCGATGGCCCGCCGCAACAATCCCGCTCATCCGTCCCCCCCCCCCCCCCCCCCGCCGACCGCTCTCGTGGCCCGCCGCAACACCTACCTCTCCCCCCCCCCCCCCCCCTCCTTGCGATGCCACTGGACGAACCCATCCAAACAAAATAATAACAAAAAACCAGCAGACGCTCAACCCTATTTTTGCGACTAAACAAAAGTAATCCAACCTCTTTAACTGTTTTTCTCTTCGGACGTGTTCTATGTTCATTGCCGCCGCCCCTCGTTTTTCTGTCACGCATTGTTAGAAAGTAGAAAGGTCTCACTGATAGAAGCAAATGCAGCAATAAACAATTGACATAAAATTAAGTTTCTAGCGAAAGCAAATTTCCTCCCTCACCCTCCTTTCTTCATTCTCTTATGACATGCTGCGCCGCCGCCATCAAGCCAGCTCAGCGGTTCTATGGTGGCTAACGACTACGTTCTGGTTCTTTGCCCACGATGCAACCGCCGTGCCGAGAAGAAACCCCCGCGCGCTCTCTTGACACCCGACAAATTCTCTGTGGGCCTGCCCGGAGGCGCGTTAGACTAAACAACTCGGGTTCCTCGGAGTTGTTTAGTACCGATCCGTCTGCCACCGCCGAGGACAAAGACGGCTCGGTACTGGCGGCAGACACGAACGCAACATTATTCCTTATGTAACCTCTTGTATATGTGCCGATTAGTTAATTAAAAGTTTTATTTTTAGTAAAACCACATAAGCTTCTACACTAATAATCCGGACAAACGAAATCTTTAGGTGTGTTCGGAGTTTCCTGTCTGTCCGTCCCCTTTCTTGTTCCCTCGCTCCAGGGTTGCTATATCGATCCTTAACCAGCTCGACTGCCTACTTGCTCTAAGTTCACAATATAATTTCTTGTTTTGATGGCGGCGCGACGGTAGCACTCCCTGGCAAAATCGAATATGCAGATTCAGTGGAAATGAAAATTCTCTATGAGCTGACGTCCAGATAGGACGTCAGCTCATTAAGAAATTTCGTTTCCTTCAATTATATTTTTATCCACGTAGCGTCGCCTTCTCAGACTTTCGCGTTCTATCCCAACCGCTAGCTTCACAGTCTCAAGGAGTTTGAGCATTCTAGGATGCGAAACTTATTTGTCCGGGCGGAAAAACACGGTTGTCTTCTCGGGGACTCCCTGTACTTCCTTTGTACTAAAGGACGCTAGTGAGCTCCATTCTCGAAAACGACGCTTTAGTTGAAAGAGTATTTAGGGTGCCGTGCTACCACGAACTCCTGCTCCTTTTAGGAGATGGTTCTTTCTATCCTAAAAGTGCTTAAGCGATCCGTCTGACAGGTATAATTCTTCGGCGTGGGTAACAAGGGTGATCACAATTAAGCTTTATGAGATGTGGATATACTTCACTTTTCTTTTTTTCCTTTTCCAGATTGTCTATGTGGGTCTGCTCGCCTGGAGTGTATATGGTTTGATACTTATAAAAGACTTGCCAAATCATCTAAAAACCTACACAGGTTCCTCACTGGAGCATGCACTTTTAATGGTAAGCACGACGTCGTTTCTAGTTTCAAAAAATATTGCTCAACGCAATTACTAACCCTGTAGGATATCGGTATTGCTACGCAATACATACCGGAGAAGGTTAACTGAAGTTTCGATTAAATAGTCTCGAAACAAATCTGTTTGTACGGGGCAAACAAAAAAAAACGCAGAAATAAAAAAAAATTGCGGTGGCTTAGCTTGGCTATGCCAGGATATACGTAGCGTGAGCTTATGCGCACAAACTGAGAGGCGCCATCAAGCGGCTCCGGTGCAGCGTCAGACTTGGCTACTGCGCAACGGAGGCGGACAGCTGGGCACGCTGCGACGCCAGTGCGTCTGCCGCGGCTATGATGTCACTCCTCTGGAATTTGCAGACCGGCGAGGGGCGCGCGGCGGCGGCGGAGCGCGCGCGGCGGCGGCTGAGCGTGCGCCAGCTGTGCGCCGTGTGACGTCTCTGCTCCTCGCGCATGCGCAGCACGGCTCTTCTGGAGCCACGCGAAACTGCTCAACCTCGGCCAGTGTAGCTCACGCTACAAAATGAAAACTATCGTGGCGCGCTAGTTTTCTTCCACAAGTGTGGTGCAAAAAAAAAAAAAAGACTTCACCGTATCACTGAGCGTCGTTAAACGTTACATTTGGTTTCACAGCGAAGACTGTCCTTCTAGGTCTTAACATGTTTTAAGGCTCGACATTCAGCGAGCTCCCCTTGGAGATTGCAGCGGAGGGCTCACGCGGGGAATTTGCGCGAAAGTTTGCGCTCCAGATTTAACAGAGCGCAGGCCAAAGGAAGATATACGAACACGAATAAGGTAACTCTTCTAGATTTTTCACCTCTACCAAAAGGAGAGCCTGTTTTTTTTTTCCGGGGAGTAGCTGCGAACCCTTTTTACGAGAGCAACAAAATAAGGGAAGAATCATGTCCTTTTTTTAATTATACGGTACAGATATATTTGGTTAAATACAAATTTATTCAATTTAAATCAGATTAGAGGGGCGGGGCAACGATATTCGCTTGGAATGTTCTTCACTTTACACTAGCTTACATTCATGAGTGGGACTCAAGGATACTCGCACGCAACGCACCTGACCAAGAAACGTCTCTGTTGCGGTGTAATTTCAGGGACAAAAGCGAGCATTTTCTTTCAGTCTCTCCTTAGCAAACCTTGATGACATAGCTTGGAAGTCGCAGTATCCCCAGAAGCGGTATTTGAATGCGGCTCATAGATTGGACCCGAAAATTGCCTGAGCGCTCGATCTGGGCTCGTCATAATCAATAGCTCGACAAGCATTTGAGTTGTAGTACCTGTCATTGCCCGTGTTCAGTCGCTACGGTGACGACAATAGCCGAACCATAACAACGCCTGCAACTCAGCGCGTCTCCTCTGTCTTCAAAACCCCAGCGCATGGCCACGATTAACATAGGCGGCATATTATCGGCTCCAGATCACGTGGCCGATTTTCTGGCTGCGGGTCAAGGGCGCGAACGCTGCTCGTTTTTCTTTAATTTTTTTTTTGCTACTTCGATTGCATATGGTGAAAAACGAAGGAGTGTTTTATAGGTAATCAACGTCAGGGAATCGTTCTAAGCGGTATTTGCGCAAGGCACAAAAATCTTTGCAACGCCCCTTAAAGTGTGATTTAAATCGCCATACCTTGAGAGACATTTTTTTTATTTATCACAGGAAGCATTTTGAAATGGCATTGATGGATCAATATGTCCGAGGACTGAAAAAACTACGGATTAGAAATGTAGCCCTGAAATAATTATTTTTCTTTTTTTTTAATTTTTTAGAGCTGTGAATTTTGTAAAATTTTAACTTCTGAAATACAATTTAATAAACGAAAAATAGTAATGTAAGCGCACTTCGCTGGAACAAAAGCAAGTGATTTTTTATGTAATAAATCTTTTTAATTGCCTTTTCTCACGTGCCCTGACTTGCTTGAGGAAGAAAATTACTTTTCTTGATTTTATTTTTTTTTCGCGTTCTGATTTTCTTCCATTGGCCAATTTGTGACTTACCAACGAAGTGGAAAGTATTCGCGGTTAAAAGCTGGCTAGGGGCGCTTCTGTGTTCCTCACTATGGCTAGTGCACGTGCTACCCACGTGGTCATGTTTTAATTTTCATAGTGCATAGAAGCTTGACATTGCACGCGCTCGCAGCAGAGGTAGTTGAAGTATCCTCACTCTGGGTTGGGAGAAAATTCCACCAGACGGCGATACCCAAACTTCTCGCCGAGAATAGAAAGAAAACTCAATGCTCCGATTTCCCAGCCCCGCTTTCTCATAGTGTTCAGACTTCTATACATCTTCTTTACTTGATGATTATTTGATTTAAATACATGACAAATGCACAAAGCATGCATCAAGCATTAGACGAATGTAAAAAAAAAAAAAAATATTTTCGGATTATAGTTGCGGGAATTTTTTTATTTAAATCATCGTAGTAAAGCCGGTGTTCTCTTTTGTTCTCATCTGCCCTCTCATCTCAGCTCCCCAGGGTGGAGAACAAAGATCAGGATGGTTTAAATTGGGTAGTAATTAGGGCTGGGCATTTGATCGATTAACCTACCGATTAAATCGATTAATGCTTTAATCGCGGTTAATTTTTTTAACCGGTTAATCGGTAATATTTTAACGAACCAAAATAAAGTAAAAAGTAAACGCTTTCACCAAACAGACGTGGACGAGAACACCTCTATGAAGGGCAAACTTTAGGTCAAAATTTAGTCTAAAGTAAACTGTAGGGGGAAGATTTGTAACTCTTGACAAATGCAGAAGGTTACACATCTCCCGGCCACTTCAATAGCGTTTGAATGTCTGTGTAGCGCAGCAGAGAGAGACTATAGTGTGAACAATCAAAGGAGGTCGCCCTTGCCGGATAATATCACTGAACCTTTTACCTCATGCAGCTAAAGTCATAATGTGTGAGTGCCTCTGAACTGTTCTTAACTCCACATCAAGGTTGATTCATAATAAAACTTGTGTATTAGGCCCTTTACCTCATATTCAGGAAAGGCAAAAACAGAAAACAAATATTAATTTTTTACTTTTTAAAAATATTATGCATGGAAATTAACGAGACCGATTAATCGATTAATTAATCGATTAAAGGGTGGCGATTAATCGGGTTAAAGCTTTTAATCGACGCCCAGCCCTAGTTTTAAATCATCTTGGTTTTTATTGTCCACCCTAGGGAGCAGAGATGACAGGGAAAATGAGAACAAAGCTGAATAAAAGAGGTAAACTTTCCTTTTGTCTGATATGGGATCTTTCGTTCGGCTAAAATTTATTTCGCTATATTTCTTCTCTAAATTTCCTGTCGCATTTTCCTGTCCAACTTGTCTGAGCTCCAAACCTAACCCCCAAGTTTATCCTTTAATTCCTGAAGCCTCTCCCTACGTTTGTCGTCCGTTCGTACATTTCCCAGATTAATGTTGGAGGGGAAATTGAAGTCGCGTAACATTAGGCTGTCACTTGGCATTAGGACTTAACATCGTGATGTCACCGAATACGGCCACATTGGATAGCATCAGATCATGCGATATTAATCGTCCCGATAAATTTTATCGCACAAGCTTGACTTCACGTGGCGTCTTGCTATCACGTAATAACACGACTTCTAACTGCGGCGTCAATTTTTGTGTTAAATTTAGCGGGAAAATATTAAAATGTATATTCCTACTTACCCTTCCCCCCCCCCCCCCCCCCCCCCCGGCCCCAGAACATAAACAGTCATTCCCTTAATAGATCATTATGTAGTCTACATAGCCTGGGAGGTAAATGTTCCTGATGATTTTACTCCTGTAACAGAAAGTATAGGCCTCCCACACTATTTCCTGCGAACTGTGAACCTCTTAGGGAGCGAGAATGTTGAACTCTCATGTCAACGTGCTAGACTTCAACTTCAGCAAATGAAATTAGTTACTATTTTATGTGGTTATCTGTCATTTTTCACGATTTCTTTTGGAGCCCACTTATTGCAGTGTTACGCAGTATTCTGTGGACAAATAAGATAAATGAAAAAGACACGTAAGACTGCTATCGTGTCGAAATGTGAAAGTATTCGTACGCGTAGCGTATTCCTCCAAGCTGCGAGCTGCACTGAGCCTGGCCGGGCGTCCTCTGCGGATACTGCCCGGGCGGACTCTGCTGCCGGCCGCTCTGCGAAGCCCGATCACCCTCTCTCTCTTAGCGGCGGCCAGGCCTCTGCGCCATAGAAGTGGGGTGGCCTTCCTTGGAACTATGGCGCGCTCCAGCCAATGGGAGTCTATCAGTCAATTCGCTGCTACAGACTACAGGCTTCGCTCCATCGGGCAGGGGAATTTAGGTGCCGTTTAGCGCGGCCTCAAAAGCTGATAACGCCGGTTCGCTCCACGGGACAGTTCATGCGTTCGCAATAAAATAGCAGTTCGCATTGGTAGCGTGTCATTCGCAAACGGCGGTCTCTCCGAACTACCAGTACTGCATAGCAGGAGCTAGAGGAAGCAGAGCGCGTGGAGAAGTTTGGGCACGAGTGACGCCTTAGCGTTCGGTTGGGGCAAGTGTTCTCACCAATTGAACGCGACATTTAGCAAAATGCTAACGTAGCACTTGTCGCCTATCGGTGACATAGGCTCACTGCCGAAAGGTGACGTAGTCAGTTAGCAAAACCGCCTTGCTCTTTTGAAATGTGTGGTACGAACGCTGCGTGCGCGCGTTTTGTTTACAGGGAAGGGGAATTGGTTTTGTACTTGAAAAATAAAACGCTCACAAAAATCGTTTGAATTTGGCCCTGAAAATAACAAATATCCACAATATTATTCTTTTTTTTTTGAAGCTGGTGCACGGAGGCTGCATAACATAATTTTAAGGTACCTCTGATGCCCCTCCTTCCCGTAGCGCAACGTAATATCCAGAGTTTTCGAAATCTCCACTCTCGCGCATCTTCAGTGTGCCTAGCAAAGCTATGCACGCGCACCCTTTCTATTTTTAAAAAGGTAAAAAAAAAAAAAATACGTCACGACTGGCGTTATGCGCTGCGAATACACCTGGCAAGGTTGCAACGCCACGCGTTGCCCACACGTGTGACACGCGCTTGGAGGCCGAGACATCTGGGTAAGACGTAACGACTGGTCAGAGGTTTTTGTTATTTTCTCGCGTTTAGTTACATCTTCCGGTAAAATGAACGTGATATTCAGATTCACGAGATAAAAACACTTTAGAATTCAGCTCTAATGTTTTCTTCTCAAGAACCTGTTCACCTTCCCTTTTATCAGAAAGTGCATTGCTCTGTGAAGGAGCGCCTAAATAGGACAGGCTTTTTGTTGTGCACGGCAAAGACGCGTGCAGGCGTTTAAAAGAACGTAAACGTTTTGGCACGCGAGTACGCTTTTAGTGACGACATGAACCACGCAAAGAGCACGGTTTTTTCCTCGCCTCCTTGATTTTCTCTCCTCCCCTTTCTGCTCTTCGGATGGTTGGGAAGTGTCAGCCAGTAGGGAGTGTGAGTGGCTACGCCGTGCCTTGCGTCATAAGCACGCTCCAAAGTTTAGGCCAAAAACGCTAGCTGAAGGTGTATTCTCCAGGCAAAAGAAAAACGTTCAAAGGCAGACCTGAAACGGAGGAAAACCTCCGCTACCGTCCAGCGAATGCTGGGCAAAGCCAAAAGCGTATCCTGTGTGGAAAGCCATAAAAGCGGCTGATAGATTTCGCTGGCAGTGAGGAGCGGCCGGAATATACGCGTAGGACAGATAAGAACCTCCGCTATAGATGCGTTCCTTTGTTGCCTGCAGCTTGGTATGGCCTTTTTGTGACCCTTGCCGTAATCTGGGCCATTGGGGGCCTCGTTTCCATGTCCTTCGTCTGGGGAGCCTTCACGGTGAGTGCTTAAGTCTCCTACTTTCTGTGGGTCAATTTTCGCAAAAGACCTGCAGTTTGGCCATCAGAAAATTAAATTTTGAACTCTGAATGAATTTCAGGCGAATTTGCGAAAGACTTCAACATTGAAATATAAGGGTGATCTCTTCCTTTTCATGCGGGCTCCGAAGACGCGAACAGTATGCGTTGCGGTGACAGCCTTTATTGGCGGAGCTTCGCAGCGGACCCACGGGTACGTTCCGTGTCTGATCGTCCTGACATATGACGTCCCACTGTCACGTGGTATAATAGTGTCACGTGACCGTTACGTAACACCATTGGCGATTGGTGGAAAAAATGAAAGACGCTAAATTTAGCAGGAAGAATTTCCCACTAAATTTAGCGGGAAACTTTTTCCAGCGCGGAATTGTTTTCGCTAGATTTAGCGGGTAATTTGTTCCGCTAAATTTAGCGGGGAATTTTTCTCCGCTAAAGTTAGCGGGGAAAAGTTTCCGCTACATTAAGCGGGACCATTTTTTCGCTAAATATAGCGGGCAATTCTTCGCGCTTAATTTAGCGGGGAAGTTTTCCCACTAAATTTAGCGGGGACCTTTTCTCACTAAATTTAGCGGGGAATTTCCTTCCGATAAAATTTAGCAGGAAACGTTTGAGCTAATTTTAGCTGAGAATTTTTTCCGCTACATTTAGCGGGAAAGTTTTCCAGCTAAATTTAGCAATAAAATTTTTCCGCTAAATTTAGCGGGGAATGTTTTCCGCTAAATTTAGTGGGGAATGTTTTCTGCTAAATGTAGTGGAAAACGTTTTCCGCTAAAGTTAGCGAGGAAACTTACCCATAATGCAACGCACGGTGACGTCACGAGTGACGTCACGAGTGACCCTCAAGACGTCATTGCGGTAAACGTCCCATAATGCAACGCGCGGTTACGCCGACACCGACACCGACGGCGACGCCGCTCAAGCCGGAAACGAGCGCCTAAGAGCTGGGCTCTAAAAGTTTCCCGCTAAATACTACGTGAATTTCACCACCACAACAATGGATTTAGCGGGTTTATCCGTTAAATTTAACAAGAAGATGCCAGTGTGGAGTGTGATTGTATGTATTCTGTGTGGAGAAGGATGTGGAGCAGAACGTCCAGCGCCTCGTCTGTTGCCGCAGTTCATTCACAGGACAAGGCAAATAAACCGAATTTTTTTTTTTTTTAGTCTTCCTGAGGCGAGTGTGTGATTCGGTACTTCAGTATGCCAACGCACCGCGGCATGGCAGCATGGAGTTTTTTTTATAGCAAAGCAGTGAAGGCATGCGGATAAATAGTACTGATTGAGCAGACTTTTTCGGTTGTGGGTAATGTACGTACATTCTGAATCTGCGCCAAATATTAGGTTCCTTTGCCGGCACTACGAGTGGAGTACGAAGAGAGCAAGTAAGTTGATGTTCATTATGATATGAGGGCCCAAACATCGTTGATTGGTGCCTTTAAAGAAACGTTGACTAAAGTTGTCCTATACGCAAGGGAGTGGCAGGGCTCCGCCCTGTCATCTCATTGCGCCTTCTGCCTCATGGTTGACGTGCGGCTCCGTAACCTGATTAGCAGTGAGGCAAAGGAGAAATTCGCAGGAAAAGGTTCCGATCACCGCGAATAAAGAACTTCGCAAATCCGTCGGTCCAAACACGGGGAACTTCCATGTTTACCTGCCAAGCTTCCAAGTTCCCAAATGCATATTTTGAAAAGACTCGGAAGAAAGAGAGCGTGTAAGTATAAAGACTCGTAGAGACCAGCGACATCTTCGAAGTCGCTGAGGTAATAGGATTAGCAAAATGAACGATAAATGTCCCGTGTTGCATATACGAGGTAAGGCATAAAATTGATAAGACTGTCAACATAATGCGTAAACCGACGACGCTGCTCCCTCATCCATCCTTTGGCACTTAAGTAGGCATCTCCCGTAAACTTTGTCTAACGTTTAATCCGATATTGTTGCTGCGCCGTCGTTCATGGAGTTTTATTAAAGTTATGTCTGTTTTTAGTGATCTTATACAAATGAATCGGTAAACTTTTGAGCAACGTTGTGCCTTGCTGCAACCCTGACGCTGCAAATTGTGTAAGGGCTGCAAAGAGTATGCCGTGCTTTGCTGCAACCCTGACTCTGGCAAATCGTGAGTGTCACGACGCCATCTACGTAGTTCCCGGAGCCTGCCCGTGGTTGCTAGGTCGTGGCTGGATGAAAGGCCTCGGTATCAAACTATTCAATGCGGAAGAGTTCAACGCGTAGACATCGGTCCAAGACCTAGTTGCTCAGTTTTCCAGCGTCTTCGATGAAAACCTGGAAACTTTCAAGGGCTTTACTGTCAAGATTGTTCTGAAGGACAACGACAAATCAAGTTTTTTTTTTAAACTTTGACAGTACTGTTCGCGATACTGGACTGAGGCAGCGAAGAGTTGCAGCGAATGAAACTGGCGAGTTTGCTTGGGACAGTGGGTTGTGCCGATTATACCGGTTCCGAAACAGAACATACAAACGCGCGCCTTTTGGAACATTAAAGGAACTGAAAACCCTTCCTTAGAACTATATTTCAAATATAGTATAAATGCATTTATTACATACATTCTTCGTTTTTTTTTTTGTCGTCATTCTAATTTCATTTTCTGATATAGGCTCACAACTTGTGATTCGGATGCACCAAAAGTATCGCAAAAATACATTCTAATCAATAAAATGCATTTTAAAATGTATTAAAAAACATTTGAAGCATGTTCCAAAAGGAAATTTGAAATGTGTTTTTTTTTTCTGTTGCATTAAAATGCATTTAACCAGTACAATATTCATACGTCCTACATATTCCTTAAATAATGCTAATTATTATCCCTCCCTGACCTGGAAACTACAAGCCATCTAGTTCAGCAAATGCACAAAATAGTGCTTACTTATTGAAACTAAACCAGAAACCCCTCCCAGGGCTGCTAGTCACCAAAAGTAGAACTGTAAAACGCATTGAGCAATTGACACTGATTGCAATGAGAAAATGGTTTATTTTGTTTTACCGGCACAATGCCGAACTCTACCTTTTCTTTTTTATACAAAACCTTATAGGCTTTATAAAAAGCAGCACAACACTATTTCCATACCAATACCGAATTCGCTTTTAAGTTTTATGCTCAACAAAAGGTAAGCACTTGCTGCCAGCAACACGTACACGTGCGACGAGAAAAGAAGAAAAAAGAGAAACAACAGAGGAAAGCGAACTTGTGACTGATGGCCTTAGAGGTAGAGGGGAAAATAGTTTCGCCTTGCACAGCTTCTCGGACTCGCACGCACATCTACACAAATATTAAAACGCGCACAAATACTAAAAAAAAAGTAAAAACAAACGCTTGCTGTGGGCTGTCGAAGAAGAGCTGTCGTCCATCCGTTTAGGTCGGCGGCCGATGCCTGGAAATTTAACCCGATAAAGGCGGTTAAGCGGCCGGCACCGGCGATGGCCGCAAACAAAGGTAGTCTGTCTCGGCACTAAGCGTTTCGCCTGGTCGTCATCCGGTCATCCCGCGAAGGCCTGTAGATTTGCGAAGGCGTCCGGCACACATCATGACACTCGGAAGACATCACAAAGTTCCACGAGAGGTGCCGCTATGGTTGGCCAGGCGGGCGGAAAGATGAATGCCATGTTGATTTCGCAGCCGCATCATGATGGGAATCGGCTCCTCGGAGCTCGAAAAGGCAGGCAAACAGCCGAGAAAAGTAACGTGCGCCTTACTCGTACATCCATAAGGACTTCCAGGAACTTTTCGGTGATGAATAGGCTCTTTTCCTGCTGCAATATTCGGCTGCAGTTGGCAGCCAGTGGCGGGCAGATGAAAGCCATGTTGAATTCACCTTCACTTCACTATAGAAAAGTGCACCTCAGCGTGAAAAACTTCACGAACGATCAAAAAACGTATCGTATGCTTTTATTCAATAGTCGTGGAGCCCTTCAGGCACTTTTCAGCGAGGATTCAGATATTGTTTTACTAAAAATCGTAGAACCTCACAGCGTCAATGGTACAGCTGCTACCGATTTGGATTGGATTGGATAAGATTTGGGACTAAACCCCTTGTATTGGGGGATATGAGCAGCGTTGGATCTAGCCTGACTATACTCCGTTTCACCTTATGTTGTACCGCAGCGAAGGCTAGAAGCGCGAGCTCATAGCGTTGGCAGCTGCCCTTGGTGCAGGAGAGCTTGTGCCGCCGAGGTGTGCCATAGAGCAAGGAGCTCGCGCTTGTAGCCTTTCCTGCGGTACAACACAAGGTGAAACAGAGTACAGTAGCCACGAGCCAACTACCGGTAGGCCTCCTATACAATGTTGCCAACCGTTAAAAAAGTGTGGATTTTCTTTTTATAACTGCACGCGGGGGATTGAGAATAGAATTTGTACATAAAAATTCTTCTTCGTCAAAAGTTGCCCCGTTTTTACAAGTCATGTTTTGTGGGAGATTACCTCGTTTATAATTAGCCTTCCTTGGCACCTTGGTAACGACAGTTAACTTGGATTTAGATTATTATTAGGTATTTATGTATTATCATTGCTGTCGGTTGTGCTTCAAACATTGTCCGCATTCTTGGAATATTACAGGCATATTTTTGGCGCGCTTATAATATACTTACAGATATATGTATACAAATGTTCAATGTACTGGGTGTATCAAGGGGCGACCAGGCTCCTTAAATCGACCGCGAAATTCGGTTTCTTAACCTATCGCGTTCCGATTTTGTAGAGCGTTGGCCACAGGTGGTGCATTTTTTCTATAAAATTCGCAAAGAGCGAGCTTACCTGAGAAAAAAGTAAAACAAGAAAAAGTCTTAGCTCCTATGGAAACGCAGCGAAACCACCGGTCTTCAAGCCATAGGGCGCCCTATGGTTTGAAGACCGGTGGTTTCGCTGCGTTTCCATAGGAGCTAAAACTTTTTTCTTTTTTTACTTTTTTCTCAGGTAAGCTCGCTCTTTGCGAATTTTATAGAAAAAAATGCACCACCTGTGGCCAACGCTCTACAAAATTGGAACGCGATAGGTTAAGAAACCGAATTTCGCGGTCGATTTAAGGAGCCTGGCCGCCCCTTGATACACCCAGTATTTATAAGTATTTCTGAAATTAAGCGTATTATAAGTGTGCTATGTGTATATTTACAAATGTATTTTTATAAAAGTGTTTCCAAAAACATTATAGGATATATATTAAATACAAAAAAAATCATTTATTACTCACATAAAATCTATTTGGAAATCATTTTGAATGTATTAACAGAATATTTATGATTACAATATATTTGAAGTGCGCTTGGATTGCATTTTACTTCACATATGCGTAACGTAGTTTCAGAGTTACGTCTAATACTATATGACAAATTGAGGAACGTATTTTCAGAGTTATTTTAGCGCAATCAAAAATGCGAGATACACTTAAAATAAATTTCGATATACATTTAGGCATATTTCAAACCTATTAGTTTTCGCTAAGGGCTGTGACTGTGCGTGAGAAGTACCCCCTACCTCGTGTGCAAGAGATTTTTGCCAAGTTGTGTGGAGGGAATAAGCTCAACAAACTGGACTTGAAAGATGCATAGCTACAAGTTGAGCTGGACGAAGCATATTCGAAACTGGTGACCATCAACACTCACCAAGGTCTGTATCAGTACAATCGCTCCCCATTTGCAGGGACATCTTCGTCGTCCGTTATCAACGCGGGGTGCAGAGCCTGTTGCATAGCCTCAGTCATATTCGTCTTATATTTATATGATATTTTTGTGACAAGCCAGAACGACCAAGGCCATCTGAAGAACCTGGGCCTAGTGCTAAGTCGTCTGAAGCAAGCCGAGTTGAAGCTAATCAAGGGTTACTTCTTGGCTCCCCATGTTAACAATTGGGTCACGTCATCACACAGCAAGGTTAAAGCCGAACGCCGAGAAGACTGAGGCGGTCCTCAAAGCACCAAGATCTACGAATGTTAAGACGTTGAAGACCATTCTGGGACCAGTCAAACTAATTTATCATCGGTTCCTGCCAAACTTGTCCAGCGTCTTACTGCCACTGCGCTAGCTCCTTGCAGCAAAGACTTCATGGTCCTTGGATTCTGAGCAGGAATTTATTTTCTTCTAAGGAAGGTTTTGCTGGTGTCTGCTGCAATATTGGCTCATTATGATCCAACGAAAACAGTGGTTGACGATTTGCAATGTGTCGCCGTACGGAGGTGGGGCTGCCAGCTCACCGAGAAGACTCGGGTACTAAATGGTCGAATTCGTTTGATTCTCGAAGTCTTCTTTTGGCGAAGTATAACTACAGGCAGCTCAATAAAGAATAACTGGCCCTTATCTTCGGTGTGATCAAGTTTTGGCAGTATACCTCTAGAATCATGACTTTGAAGCTGTCGCAGATCAGAAGCGTTTGCTGGGATTGCTTGCTGCGGACAAGCCGGTGCCTGAAACATGTTATCCGCGTGTCCTACGCTGGGCACTGTGATAGTTTCGGCATACGGATACAAGTTGAAGTCCAGGCCTAGAACCAGCATTGCGAACTCTGGTGGCCTCAGTCTGTTGCCACTGAGTGTCTCTGCGCATCCCATCGAGCGGACAGCAGAAGTGTTTTTGCTCGAAGGCCGTTGTGGCCGAAGCCATTTCAAAGGACTCAACGTTGGCGAAGCTTCGTTGAAGCTGAGTTGCCTGACTCGGAGTTGAAGCCATAGGCAGCTCGTACAACCCAACTGACAGGGCAAGAAAACGGCATACTGTGTGGGGGCTAGAGTTGAGATCCGTCGGTCCTTACAACCAAATGCACTGCGCTTCGTGCACGAAGGTCATCGCGGAAGTTTTTTTTAAATGAAGGCCGTGCACGGAGCTATATCTCATTGGCGTCCTTATAAGAGGGCATTATGGCTACGGTGCAGGGATGCCACTTTTGCTTCGAAATCGACGAGCTGCAGGGCAGCACCAATTATGCCATGGCCGTCCCCAGCGAGATCGTGATCTTGTATTTATATTGATTTCGCAGGACCACTGCAGAACCTGTACCTGCTCATCGCGGTGGATACTTACTCGAGGTGGATCAATGCTATATTTCTGCCCACGCTGTCTGCAGCAAGCAAGATTCCTTTTTGGCGGATTATATTTGTTTACCACGAGCTGCCTGATCTCATCGTAAGCGACAACGGGCCAAAATTCGTGAGCTGCGACTTTAAGAACTTCCAGTGACAGAACGGGATAAGGCAGATTGAAACAACTATATCACCATGCAGCAAATAAATCGGCAGAGCGTGCGGCTCAAACAATCAAGTATCAGCTAATGAGAGCAGCTGATGGTAGATTCAAGTGTTAACTAGCCCACTTTGTCTTGAATTACATAACCACTCCCCATGATAAACAAGGTGTAGACCAGCGGAGCTGCTCGTGGCAGCAAATTGAAGACTTCGTTGACTTTGCTGCAGCCAGCCCTGAGGTCAACCCTGTCCGAAAGGCAGCTGACGGAAAATATAAAAATATGGCCCATGACAGGGGTGCTCGTTTGTCACAATATGCCCATCGTATAAATGCGGTTCATGAGCCTAACTTTCTACAGGGAACACCGTGGATGCCAGCAACTGTGACCGGCACACCATGTGATCACATCACTAATGTTCCACTGCCACATGACCGGTGTTGGAGACGCCGCTAAGGACACCTGCGTCCTGTTCATGCTCAAGCCGCTTTTTCATAAACCACCAGGGGCACCTACGTAACGAGCGGGGCTCATCTGCTCTGCCACCAGGGGCATAGCCAGCGAAAGAGGCCGCATCTCCTGCTGAGGTAATGACATCTCAGCCCTTGACCCCGCAGATCCGACTGTGGATGCCTTTGCCCACGTTGGGCATCCCACTCTCAGAAAAAAAAGGGTATATTCTTATACTCTTTGTTCCATATACGACACCCCAAAACTTCAGTTCGACGTACAGCGCACTGACTTCGAACAGACGGTTCCAACTTTTACGAGGGGATTGAGAACGGTGATATATACCTCAATAAACAGCTAAAGTGCGTAACAAAGGCTATAGAAAAAAAAAAAACAGCAGGGCCAAGAAAACCACGATTTCTTTTTCCGTAGTCAGTAAAGGCCCGTTCACACCCTTGCGACCTCTTAAAACTGGGTTCCTTGAAACCTCTTACAACGAGAGGACACACTGGCGCTATCTATTGGGTAGAAGTGTAAACTTGGCAGTCCTGCATATTTTCTATTTCTCTCGCGCATTATCCTTTCTTTCTTGGCTCGAAAAACTTTTGTCAACGCTATAAACGAGCCTTTTTCATAGGTATTACGCACATTTGACCTCTGAAATCCCGCAAAACCTTCGCTCTTGTGAAATGCGGTTCCAGGATCACCGCATAGATGGCGCCAGCGTGCCAGTTTGTTCTCTCGTCCTAAGAAATTTTAAGAGGTTTTAACGAGTCTCGGTCTCTCTCGGTCGTACTCGGTTGCATGAGTGTGAATGGGCCTTAACACGCACATTAGATAATTTGAATAAAATCTACCACTCGGCTATCAAGCCACTCGTGAAAGTTGGTACCGTCGGTTCGACGTTAGCGCGCTGTATACGTCGACCGGAAGTTTTTGGGTGTCATGTATGGTACAAGGGGTGTACGAATATACCCTCGTTTTCTGAGCGTGCATAGTGTTGAATGTCGGCAGGAAGAGGCTTCCACTACATTAACAACACTGCTAAGAAGGAACAGTCGGACAAAAGAAATTGTTGTTGTGCATATCTCAAAAATAACAGCGCAAGTAGGGAATCCACACAAACACACGTCAACACGGCCACAAAAACGATCAAACTTAGGGACACAATCACAGCAGACGAAACACACACACAGCGCTGACTCACAACTCAATCTCTATTTTCGCACTTGTTTTTTTTCTACGCCTTTTCGATACATTCATGGATGTTGGCTTCTTTTTCTTCTACATCCCATTAAGGGACACTCGTGTGAGCTAATGAGATAAGCTACTAAGATAAGCATAATTATTTTCCTGATAAAGTGAGCGATGGAGGGCTTACACATTTGTCGTCATCCCTGGCAATAGTTTCTGCTTCTACTATCTCTCTAGTCAGTTGGCTACCGCTTCTTCCCAGCACTGTACACCTCTCTAGATGTGCCGCACATCCGCAATCACGGCAGTGTAGGCCTAAGTATCCTGAGTTGGCTCTACTTATGTTGTTTTTGGTGTTCCCTTGAACTCTAAAAAAAAAGGTGTAAAAGGGTGTATTGTTACACCCTTTGTCCCATAAAATACACCCCAAAATTTCAATTCGACGTACAGCGCCCTATAGTCGAACAGACGGCCCCAAACTTTACGTTGGACTTAATAGCCGTGTGGTACAACTTATTAAAATAGCTAATGTACGTGTTACTGACTACAAAAAAAAAATAATCGAGGTTTTCTTGTCCTTACTGCAAAAACTCAGTGTTTTCTTTATGTGGTCATTGATACGTACTTTAACTATTTAAAAAGATATATCACACCGTTATCAAGCCCCTCGTAAAATGTGGGGCCGTCTGTTCGACTATACGGCGCTGTACGTCGAAATAAAGTTTTGGGGTGTATTATATGGGACAAAAGGGTGTAAGGTGATACCCTTTTTTTAGAGTGTGTTGTGTTATGCATAATTCGCCTTGAAAAGGGACTTCCGGCCTCTTTGTAAGGGAAGAGAGTGCGATAGAATGTCATTGATGGCACCACTTGCTTATCAGTCTCAAAGAGAGCGCCAGTAGCGCCTTCAAACTTATAGCATCCTCGATCATCCGCAACGGTGCGCACCGGGGCACCGAGGTGCGCTCCGTCGTCTTCGATGAAGTGCACCGGTGGGCACCGGACGTCCTCGATCAATGGACGGCAACTCTCCCGGTGCGGTTTTTCGTTGCCCCAGCGCTCACCAAGAAAATCGACGGCGCGCCGGGGTGGAGTGCCATCAGGCATTCCGGCCGAGCGCTGGAATCGAGGAGATGGCGGGAATAGCGGACGCGCAGTCTATCGAGATGGCGACATTGCGAAACCGAACGCGCCTCGCAGCAGCACTCGATCGATTCCTCAGCCCTTCTGACAGCGAGGACGATGACCTTCTTACCATTGCCGCGATTACAGGCGATTTCTGCGTTTTGACGTGTTGGGGTGACATCTAAGGCACGGCTATTATCTGGTACTCTTTCTTGATTGTCCACGATGTTCATTTGTGTGGGATCGCTAAATCCGCGAGTAAAAACAAGAAGTAATTGACAGCAGACGGGAACCGCGCGCGGAAGTACGCAAGAAAAAACGTTCAAAACGTGAGGTGACGCATGGTTCCGGTCGCTGCGGTGCACCGGCGCGGCGCAGATTGTCCTCGATGTTGCACGGACTTCGCGCTGCACGACGGAGGAGCGCTGTGCACTGTCCTGGTTTCAGGACAATTCCGGTGCTAGTTAATCAAAGATGCGATTGTTCAGCGTTGAATATTGAACAGAGTAGTACTGTACATAAGTGAACACCTCTATTCCTGTAGAACGCCCTTGTAAACACGAGGATATATTAAACTTTTGTTTGCGAGAGGTCACACCAAAATTGATTGAAACACGAGAAGCCGCTTCTGTGTTTGCGAGCCGTGTTGGTAAATAACAAAAAATCATAAAAGCTGCCTACAGAAAATTAAGAAAATACAAAAGACTACAGCAATATTTTTCTCTTGAAATTATGTATTTATTTTATAAATTGACTGCAGCCATCTGCAGAAGCTTGTAAATAGTATTTAAACAAAAAAAAAATGAAAGCCATTTACAACTCCCTGTAACGCCGAATTGGAGAGCAGCTCTTGAGGAGGAGGAGGGAAGGGCACTGAGGGGAGGGTTTACGCCTTCTTTCTCCCCCTCCCCTAACGGGGTCACATGACCTCGGGGGGGGGGGGGGGGGTCACGTGACCCTCAGGTCACGTGACCTGTGGGGGTCACGTGACTTGGGGACCACGTGACCTTACGGTTACGCGGACGACGACGGCGACGCCGACGCCGTTCAAGCCGGAAACGGCCGCCTAATGCCTCGTTCACACTTGCGAACCGGCGGCCGGATCCGCGAGAATTCTGACGCCCGGTGACGAAAGCAGCCAGAATTTCCAGCGGAGAGCAAGATCGCTCTGGGACCGATTTTGAACGCCGGAAAAAAGTTTTCTCTCGCCGCAAGCCAATCACAACGCGCGGGGGAAGTGGCGCTTGCTGACGTCAGATCCCCGCTGACGAGCTGGTGACGATGGCGACGAGACGCGCGCGGGCAAGGAAGAGGTTTGAGAGCTCTCGTCAGCTCTCGTCTGTTCGGGAAACTGCGAGACGCTCGCGCCGCGCACTCCGCAGGCGGAAACAAATGTGAACGGCCCGATCTTTTTTCGGCGAGCGAATCCAGTCGGCGGCGAGTGCGTATTTTGCAACTGTGAACGAGCCATAAGAGCTGCGCTCTAAGAGAAACGACGTCAAATATTACAAAAATTAATCTTTGAACATGCTTTCGCGTGGAAAATGCAAGTTGCGATGCAATCAGCGCTTGGTGCATGCACAAATAACAACTCGATTAGTTAATATTATTATGTTTAGACCTATAGCAATAATTCAGCGGTACTTGTTTTTGTTTTCAAGCAGATAGTATAAGCTTTTAACTCTTAGACCTATACGCCATTTCAAATTAGAGCCCTGCGTAGATAAATAGCAGCCTGCGGGACCGGATTATTCGGCATGAGGCTAACGCACCAGCACAACAGTCAAAAGCACTTTTAACAGCCATGGAGCTTTCGGTTGAAGCGAATGCGCCAGCTCTTGCACTACCTGAACTGCTTCGACGATTTCAGGAGAATTAACCCTAATATAATCTTGCTGAGACGTTTTGCCTTTTCATTTTGACAACCGATTTTGTTTTTCTTCGCTGTGCCCTGATGTTGTTGTTTTTTCTTTGTAGGGTAAACGCCGTTACATTTTGCCCCACCTGGTGTTTAAAGGCATCCTCCACGGAATCGAAGGCGCCATTTTTGTCCTCATCATTGTCATTGCAGCATCCGATGTGAGTCCTTATTTTGAGTCTGTGATCTCACTGGTTGTATTAGGATGCAAGAACTTACGCAACCACTTTCTAGCTTCTTGGCACCAGAGGTTCAGCTTATCAACAAATTATACATTTCCAGATATTATAAAACGAGCCCCGAGTGGCACAGCGTCCTCCTTAGTATCGGGACGCTCCCAAGGCGTACAGCCCAATGGCGAAATTTGTCACCACAATTTGAAGCTCTCAGGGGCACCAGCCACAGCTCTGGCCACTTTGTACCGCAGATTGAAGACGCTAGATATAAAAATTGGGTGCGTGCTTCGTCATTCTGCCATACGCGTTTCAATGCGATAACTTTATCGGGGGCGGGGGGGGGGATACTCCTACTTCGGGTGGTGACTAAGGCAGGATGACCCTTAGTCATTCAGTGCCTGGGGTGGGTTGTGCTCTTTGTTCAGGTGGTGCCTAGGGCAGTGTTTTCAATAGAAATGGATTACATCACACTATTGTCTCTTCGTGGCACTGAGCCTGCTCCCCTTCGGCACCCCTTGGATAGATAGTCTTTGCGCTAAATTTTCTGGCTCACCATGAGATGGGAAGCGAGCTTTCCTGTCCTTTCCAGTCCTCGTTTCGTGCACTTCTACGCCACCTGTGCCTGCTCCTTCATTTTTTTCCCATACACCCCTCTCTGCTCCGTGCGCTTTCTCAGACCACCGGCTTCTGCTCTCCCGTCCCTGCGTGCTGGTTTCGTAGCTTAGTCACCAGCGCACTCAGCTTCCACAGCGGAGACTAGGGTTGACTCTCTGGCACAGGCTGCCGCTGATTTTTTTTTTTTAGATTGTTTAGCGGTTAAGCACTGATCGACCTATCCATTTAGTGCTTACGCGGCGCCCGAGGTTAATAGGTCTGTAAATCTACCGCTTTGATATCGGTTTTTAGAAATGTTTACTTCAAAGCAACCCGTTAAAATGAACAGATAGTGGCTGGCTTCTGTGTTCTGTATGGTATCTGTGTGTCTGTGTTTTGTTCTTTCATTATTTTATTTATTTCACCTTAAAAGGATGCTGAAGGGAAATTTTGATTTCGCAAAATAAGGCCGCAGAAAAGTTGAACGGGACACTACGAAGTCCAAAACATTCCTCGTACATCGACACCTCAAACCGATGGCCGTATTTTTGAAAAAGAAGGGCGCGAGCAAGGTAGTATAGTGACTACACGATTATTTTCAAACAGTTAAGAACGAGGGAAAACGGCCTCGCTTCTCTCCTCCTCGCTCCTGTTTGAGGGGACGAAGCGAAGAGGAGAGGGAATGGGAATCGCGACGTCACATGTCTCGTCGGCCTGGTCGGCCGTGTTCAATCCCGTGCTTCTTTTCCAAAAATACGGCCATCCGTTAGAGATATCGCTGAATGAGTGACGGGTCGGGTTTTGCAGCATCCCGTATACCGCTCCAGTCTTGTTTTGTGAGCTACGAATTTCGGTTCAGCATCGCTTTTAACTTTTTAGCGGCATTATACTGTGTGTGTGTGGTTTTTTTTTTTTTAACCTAACAGTTTTGTATTAAAATCTCCGTGAAAGCCACACTTTGCGGTTTGTGCAGGTGAGTTAATAGGCCAGGCGGACATAGTTTAGGAACTAACCGTAACGATCGGTCGGCTAATTAAGTAAAATTTGTTTATTACCTTTTCAGTCAGTGCAAAGAGACGAATTGTTATAATCAGAAACTTGCTGAGTGTCATTGAAAACCACAAAAAATATATATATATTTCTGAAGGATATAAGGCAGGGGCAGTGCTTTACGACGTTCCGTAAAAACGCTCCATTTGTATGTGTTTCTAGGTTTCGGTTTCTTACGGGAGCGCATAGTCTGCGCCGCGGTCCTGCTGCCATGAGACTAATTACAGTAGATTTAGAACATAGCCACGGTTAATTGTACACAGCTGCAACCGTACACATCCCCCTCCCCTTTCTTCTCTTTATTGATATCAATTCTTGCCGAAACAACTGGACGATCCATGGACTCTGTGGCCGATCTATGATGCAAAGACATTTACGCGTGACACGCCTTTAAACCTTTTCCGCGGCGCCGTGCGAAGGCGCAGAGACGCAGCACTCGGAAGCTTTCATCACGCCGCGAGACCGACCGAAACTTGCTTTCGTCAAGTTCTGCCTTTATATACGGCTTCACGCACATTGCACTCGCTAAACACATCCACACGGCGTCAAGTCTTGATCGGTATACAGGCGTGCGAACGCACAAAGACGCAGCACTTCGGCGTGCCTAGGGAGCTTTGATCACGCCGCGATACCGGGGAAATTTGCTTTCGACGAGTTGTGGCTTTTGCCTGCGGCACTGCGCGCTCGTGAAAATTTCCTTGCGTTCTCAACAGCAAGTCTCACCGCTTACAAAGGGTTTTAAAAAAACTTTCTTCGGCGAATGACGACGAACGAGTAGAAAACGTGTCTTCAGCACGCTACCACCAGCCTCTGCAACGCTAGCAAAAACGCGATTTCGCCGCATGCAAGATGGCCGTCCTGTGGCCGCACTCGCCGAGCGGGGACGCGCGATCCAGCAATTGGCATAGAGATCAGTGGCAGACGGTATTAAAGCTGCGGAAGAACACTACGGCGCACCGATACGATGAGCGTGCTGAGGCCCTTCCCGCATTATTTTCAATGGGCGGAAGCGAACAAAAGGAGTTTGAAATAAGGACTTAACGCAGAAGGCTGTTTTTTTCCAGCCCCTCATAATTTGACCAGCCTTACACGAAAAGCATGTATTTTTGGCCATCCCGCGACGTGTTTTTTTTTTTTTTTTTTTTATCCATAACATGGGTTTAAAGTATCATACTACCCGCCCTACTTCCCTTCATCCTACGAGGTAGGCGAGGGGGTGGCTTCGCGCCGCGACCACCGGGGAGCAGGACCGCGGCGTGAAGATGCCCTCCGATAAGAAAACGGAACCTAGAAACGCGTTCAAACTGATCGTTTTTTCACAACGCTGTAAAATGCTGCCCTGTCTTATATCTTTCTAAGAAGTGTTGATTTAGTGGTTTCAATGATGCTTACCAGGTTTCTAAATGGAACCATATGTCTAATTTCACTAATTAAAAAAGTTAATTAACACAATTTACTTAATTGACCGACTGATCGTTATAATCCACCTGACCGTATAATTCACCTGGGTGAACCGGATAAGTGTAGCTTACACGGCGTTTTTTAAACAAATCTGTAAAGCTTAAAACAACACCCTGTACACGGGCAGATATTTTTATGTTACACAGGAAAACAATATTTACACAAAAAAAACAAATACTTTCAGGACAAGTATTTAAAATGTAAAAAAAGAAACGAATATTTAAAAAAGAGATTTTCTGTGTGAATAAAAACAAAAAAAAAAAATCTCAGGCAAAGATTTTTCATTTTTTATTTTACAACCAAGTCTTTTATGAACTATTTCTCTCAGCGCATGAACCATGCACAAAATATTTTTGTTCTTTTAATGTGACTCCGCAAAGAGAACGGTGATATTCACGCTACCTTGATCTGTGCCGTTTCAGTATAGCTTCGTGTCGCTGAACACGTTCAGCACTGTGCGTATGTGTCTGAAGTTGATTCGGTTGTTTTGTATTATTCCTTGAAGTTAAGCTTAGTCTCTGGCTAAATTTTACGTGGTTCAACTACTCCACTGAAGTTACTGTAGTTTAACTACTTTTCTGGGTCGCTTAGTAACCTTCAATTATATTATTTTTTGGTAATGAGTAGTTTACTTTAATTACTTTTTCCGAGTAGCCTTTACTGTAATTACAAATTACTGTCGACTTTTAGTGGCATGTTTGTTTATCAACAAACATTCCTGCACAAAAAAGATAAGATGTTGTAAGATAAGCTGATATTTGCAAAGAGGGGGAAGCATGTCGCGTAGGAAAGGGCGGAGGGGAAGAAAGTGGTTTGGAGAGTCCGAAACCCCCAAAAAATTTCACGAGCCCCCACTGCAACAACACTGCTGCGAGGCGCGGAGAGCAAACAGGCACGACGCAAGAGAGGCCGAGTAACTGCGGGATTTGCGCCGAAGACTTGCGTTTCTCTGAGCCCCGAAGCTCAAAGAGACTTGACCCTATTGAAGAAAGGACTGGTACCCGCTTCTCCCCAACGTAGAAACTCTCGCCCACTACAGGAGGTGCACACACTGCATCCTCACTCAAAGGAGGCAACAAAATGCAGCACCCGCTCTGAAGCTCATCTGGTGCTCCCGTAACCTGTGCTGTACTCGAAGAATCGCGTGCTAAAGGGCAACGCAAAGGTGACCTTTTGTGTTGCCTTTCCTCCCAAAACTCGAATATGCAGATCTCCAAAGATTCGAAGATCGTTTGAGAAACCTTAGTAATTCCCCCAACATTTTTATACAAAAAAATAATAAACAAGCACTGTTGGGAAGTACTCTAAGTACATGGTACTTGATGTATTACTGTTTAGAAAACTTGTACTTTACTTGAAGTACATTTTCTGAGCATGTACTTGTACTTTACTAAAATAGCTTTCTGGAATTTTCCGAAGAAAGTGAAACTCCCTACTTCATTGTCCATTCCCCGAATTCGAAAACAAAAAATAACGTATCGTCGTGTGAAAACGCGCTCTTTCGAGACGTCATCTGGTCATTTCTCTGAATGAAGTAATGGCAATTATAAAACCGACATATATAAGTGCCTTATAAGTTGATTGTGTCAAATAGCTCGTCAGCGAGAGTAAAACAACTACTCTGTGGCGACCTGACGTTATACAATATTTGCTGCCATTTCCGTAAAAAACTGATGCACCTCCGGTAACCCCTAGAGCAATGCGTACCAGTTAAAGAACACAGCATGGGGAATGAAAGGAAATCATGAATGATTGTGTTAAAAGTACTTGTACTTTACCTTGAAATATATTGTATTTATAGTAGCGTTACTTCAAGTACATTGCACCCGGTATAAATACTATTTTACTTGAAGTACATAACATTTAATTCACTTTGTACTTTACTTCAAGCACTTCTTAGATGTACTTTACGTAACACTGTAAACAAGCAAACACTGTCTAAAATCAAACTCAGGCAGTGCTAAGCCTCAAAGTGGAAATGACACATTCGCAGTAAATCATTCACAAAACAAACAAAAATGTAACAAAACAATAAGGCACGCAGAAGCAGAACCAGCTATTAAAGCATTTCCGAGAAAAAACAAGCCTATTCATATTTGGCTTGCACAATTTCGCTAAAGGATCAAAACTTATGTACAGTCGGGGACAAAAGTCCCCAGGACGCGCAAGCTGCGACTGAAACGCATTGCTGTGCCATCTGCCGGGGGGTCGCCTGGTTTCGAGATCACACATAAGCGCATGCGCATCCTACGGTTCCTGCAAACATGTGTGTTTTCCCGCTCTTCTGCGGCGCGGCGCCTAAAGGCACGACCACATTGGCGTCGCGGAGGCCTGCGGCGCGAAGGTCGGCGCTGCCGGTTGCCGACCAAAACCAGTTTTCGGCTTCAACCGCGCGACGTACAGCGCCGCAGAGCCAACCGCTCCTTGCACGGTTCAGAGCTCGCCGCCGCTCGCTGCAGAAGGGAGGAGCCAATGGGAGGTGGCGTAGATAGTGACTTCGCGATGCCATGGCAACACTCAAGCCGGTCCTCCGCGCGTCTTTCACGTTCCGAAGGACGTGTTTCGTGTCGTCTGCTATCCTTATTTCCCACCGATGCCTTCCCCAACGGAGCGGTTCCTTGAAACTGTGCGACTATTTCCCTTTTTATATGACAAGACGCCGCCAGACTACCTAGATAATGACGCTAAGAACAACCGCTGGGAAATTATAGGAGAGGAATTCGGAATTACAAGTGAGTTTCTCCATGGCACTTGTTGCATGTCGTCTGTGTTGTGACGGATGTCGTGTTGATTTGGTGACACTTTCGAAAGTAGCCTTCATCTCTGGCGCGCCGCCGGGGCAGCAAAGCACTGACCTGTCTTTCGGTGTTTTGGTAGAACCAACTCGGGCGGACCCAAAACCTGCGCCTCCTCCCCTTCAGAGCGCGGCGACGTCGCAAGATCAACGAGCAGGCTAGGATAATCTCATTCACGCTGATCACCAGGTCATCATGGACTCCTACCATGTAGGCAGCGAGTGCGGTTTCGATGCTGATATACGCGAAAAATGAGAGCCGAAACGGAAGAATCTAACGAAGAGCAGACGACGAAAGAGCGGGAAATCCTGACTGGAGGCGCGATCGCGAGATCCAGTCGCTGTCACGTGACGCCCGCAAAACGGAGGCCAATGTGGACTCCTCACGTTGGGACGCCGGACGGCGGTGCCGCCCGGCGGCAGCCGCCCTGCGGCGCCGATTCACGCTAGTGTGGTCAGGCCTTAACCCGGAATCTGGCGTGTGGTACCGCCTCGGAGAGAGCACTTACTGACATGGCACCTATAAAGCAAGAAGTCACGGCAGCTCAACTAAGCGATAAGCTCTAACTGGTTATGAAGCAAGATGGACTGACACGGCGAAATGCGGCGCAATGCTGCAGGCGGTATCTGCAGTTTCGGGATGGGTAGCAGACGCTGACGGTCGTCAGCCGCAATGCGCTATTTCCGAGGCGGTACCACGCTCCCGATTCCGAGTTAGGCGCCGCGCCGCAGAAAAGCGGGAAAACACACATTTTAGCAGGCACAGTAGGACGCGCATGCGCTTTTGTGTGATCTCGAAACCAGGCGACCCGCCGGCAGATGTCAGAGCAATGCGTTTCAGTCGCAGCCCGCGCGTCCCGGGGACTTTTGTGCCCGACTGCACTTTCTTGTTAACATTACAAACATTTGAGTAATTTCAAAAGTAATTCGCTACTTTTTTTGAGTGCAGCTCTTAGGCGCCCGTTTCCGGCTTGAGCAGCGTCGCCGTCGCCGTCGCCGTAGGCGTAACCGCGCGGTGCATTATGGGACGCGTGACATCACTAGTGACGTCACTGATGGCGTCATCGTCATCATCACAATTCTGTCCCCGATGACGTGACTGATGACGTCAACAGCGACGTCATCAGGTCACGTGACGCCCGTGAGGTCACGTGACCCCGGTGACGTCGCGTGACGTCATTGTAATGAAGTCATCATGATGACGTCATCGATATCATCACGATGACGTCACTGATGACGTCATCAGTGACGTTATCATTGACGGCATCAGATCACGTGACCCCTTGAGGTCACGTGACCCCGGTGACGTCCCGTGACCCCGTGAGGTCACGTGATCGCCGTGAGGTCATGTGACCCCGGTGACGTCACATGACCCCCGTGAGGTCACGTGACCCCGGTGACGTCACGTGACTCCCGTGAGGTCACGTGACCCGGTGACATCGCGTGACCCCCGTTAGGTTAGGTGACCCTTGTGAGGTCACGTGACCCCACAATTACGCCAACGGCGACGCCGCTCGGAGGGAGGAGTAGCACGCAGGATAAGGAGGTGAGAAGGAGGGAGGAGGGGTATACCCTCCCCTCAGTACCCTTCCCTCCTCCTTCTCAAGAGCTGCGCTCTAATTCGGTGTTACAGGGGGATGTAAGCGACTTTCATTTTTACGATAATTAGTAATTTTCCAACTACTTTCCATTTGAGCAATTTCTACTCTACTGAAATTACTTTTGAGGTCAATAATCAGTAACTTAACTTAATAACTTTTTTTAGTAACTTGTACATGTCTGGTCTCTGGTGAAGTTTGGTGAAGTTCCAATGACAGTTTGGTTTCGCTCCCACTTTCCCATTTGACAATGCTGACTGACGGTTATGCTTTCACCTAATGTCCGGCAAGCTCGATACATATGCCGTGAAGGCGGTATTTATGTACCGGTCACCTTTTAAGATATATAGTTTGTTTTATTAAAATCGAACATTTTGTATATTTCCTAAACAATTTTTCACTCGTACGATGTTCTTTAACCCCAAGCTTTTATAATGATATCCTTTCTCAATGTTTTAAACAAAAACAAATCTGGTATTTTGTTTTGGCACTACATCTCCAAACCCGAATAAAAGTGAAATTTCACTTCGCCTTCTAGAAGCTCAAACTTCATCTGCTTGTACATCAGCAAGTTAAAACGTCCAATAAATTATTGACATGCCCATTCAACTTCTCTATACAGGGTGTTTCCGAACGCTATTAAGGCATAAAAAGAGTAACAGATGAGCAATGAATGAAGTGCGATTAAACATTTTTACAAATGTGTTTTTATGGGTACACTTATTATACCCAAATTTTATGAGCGGGGGTTTCTTGAAAACATATTGAATCCGAACGATTCCTGTCATTCTTATGCGCAGAGAGCAAAACAGAGACAGACTCTGGTTGACGCGGTTACTCATAGATTGCGCAACATGGAAAAACTTTAAAATCGTTCTTAAGTGGAACGCCCCAAAAACAGATCCAGCAGCTCCGAGGGTGTGTTGTGCCATCTGTGAGTCAGTGTCAACCAGACGGTTAGTTTCGTTTTTCCTTTTATGCATATAAATAGCACAATTACATCCTCCTAATTTTGTTTTACTTTTTTTACTAAAACCTACAATAACGAAATTCTACTATGGCAAATGCGTCCCCTAAAGACATACTTGTCGAAAGTGTGATGCGCTTCCGTTCATCAGCCTAGTTATCAGTTGCTGTTTTAGCGCCTGACTGTGCTTGGCAACACCCGGCAGAGCTTAAGGTTCAAGATAAATCACCGACTACTGATGTTAATACCTAAAACGCTGAAAGGAAATCAAATTCGCGTCAAAGGTGACCCGTTTCGTTCTCTTGTTGACACGCCATGTATGTTAATTCTGAACGACATTTCCCGTCATAAAGCAGAGACCGATTTGCTTCATAGCCGCGTTCCTTGTGTTACACCGGCGTAGCGTTCGCCCCTCCCCCAGAAGTAGCAACATAATATCTCTCACCCTAAATGTCATGAAAGCAAGGAACACGTGCTTGTTGCATATTTGTTTATTACGTGGCGAGACAATTTGATTACCCTGTGGCCATAAAAATAGAGAATCTGAATTCCAATATATTAAACCACCACCTAAATACGCCTTGACTTGCTTTGCAGAATTCACACTGGCTATATGGACTCGCTGGTATATTCGCCTTTTCATTGGCTCTTGGGGTAAGTGCCGTCTTCGATTTACTTTCCGGTAAAAATTGTTAAATAGGACGCAAGTTTTAGCTGGAGAGTGTTGTGACGATGAGAGAAAGCAATTGTCTGCCATTTTGACAATCTGATGCTAAATGTGTAAGAAAAACAACAGGGCGTGTCTTTCGGACGTCCAACCTCCACCACGCGTTCCTTGTCTGTTATCGTGCTTTGGGAGCGCGTGCACGCGCGAGGCTCGCGACACGCCAAAGCGTTATAGAAGGTCGGAAGCTCGTGCTGGAGGTGGGATGACTGACACTCCTCCATGCTGTTCTTATCATGCCAGAGACTATGGTGTTATCACAAAAGAAGTGAGGTTTGGTGGGGCACAAACGCCCAAACTTCGATGTCAGTGTACATCGATGTTGTTTCACGAAAGTTCCTCTGAGGTGCCTGTTAGGTGAAAAAACGAACAAAACGTAACTTTTATCTCCCAAGTTCTATAATGCATCGAATGCAGCATTTAAGGAGTTGTTGAAAATCGTTCCTAGAAGTGAAGAACAGATTGTTTGCCCACAATATTTCGCGGGTAAATTGGTGTCAGGTGACTTGACGTCAGGTCGCGTCAAGTCATGGTATTACGCGACACCACGAATTTATATTTCGACGTCACGTAGCGGGGCCACGTCGCGTGAGGTGAGATCATGGGACGTCAATATCCGCTCAATCTAGCGAAGAAATTGAAGTCTCGTGACCTGACCTCGTGTAACATGATTACATGACGTGACAGGCACCTTGCCAGGTCGTAATGTCACATGACGTGAATTTTTTTCCAAAATAGTTTGAGAAATTGAAGTCATATGCGTAACAAAGTCAAGCGACTTTGTCACGTGACGGGAAGTCAGGTTGTCACGTAATATCATGACGTTACGTGATGTCAATTTCCCCGCTAAAATTACTGTAAAAACGCACGGAAGGACGGGCGAACAAATGTCTAGGAGTAGGGGCTGCCGTTAAAAAGAATTCAATATTTTGAGAAGGTTACAGAACCCAGGAACATCGGATTCCGCCTGTCGCAATGGACCTTTTCCGAGAAGCGTTCTGCGCACGCGCCAGCGCCCGATGCCAAGCGGCGGAAGTCGGCACGAAAAATCGAGGAAATTTGGAAGGAGGCTGTGGGTCAGCGAGTGGAACACGTAATTGCAGCATGTATATAATTACGTTGCACAAAAAAAGAAAGTGGACGGAAAGAAAAACACGACGTTTGGGTGGACGACATGGATGCCCCAGTTTAAAGTCGCGTTGGGCACGCGCCGCAGCTCAGAGAGCGCAGAAACTGGTAGCGTAGCTCTCCTTATCGATTGGTAGCGCAATTAGGTCACTTCCTTAATTTTTAGTTCGTGCAGCCACCGCCTGGAGCCGTCAGTATGTGGAAAAGGTCCATTGTAGTAACTCTGGTGCACACCGGCACTCCTTACGTGCTCCAAGATTTTTTTTTTAATTGACTAATTTAGTGGTTTTCGACGACGTTCTGCAAGTTTCTAATTGGCACTATAGGCTCATTTTTACTAATTGAAAAATAGTTAAGACATTTAAGTTTGTTATTTACCTTGTCGTAAATATTAGATTCCCGTATTAAGTCCCCTTGACCGTATTACTCGCCTGCATAGACCGCACTATTGTACCATTAACTGATTTTTTTTCTTAAATAAATATGTTGAAAGTAAAATAAGCAATCCGTATAGCTTATGGAAAAATTCCGAGGATACGTAAGCACTTCTTATGAGTTGTGAATGCGAAAAAATGAATGTCGCTCTTCCGCTTCCTTAGTTCGTCTGCCTGACACGAGAGTGGGGGGGGGGGTTCGGGCAATTTATTTACTCGTCGCCTCATAACTGACATTCGTGACAATATTTTACAATTTAGCCGTGCATCCCACTCTTTCATTATTGTCACCGACAAAAAAAGAACGGCAGGGCGCGTTTCTTTCGAACGCCCGGCCTCCTGCGCGCGCGTCATTCTTTTCGCCGTGATTCTGGTGCGCTCGCGCGCTCGAAGTGCATGAGACGACGAAGCCTGGTCCGTCATCTTTACATCCAGTACAGTGTACTAGAATACTGGGGTAGTGTTGGGACCGGAGCGGCTCGGCAACGCTAGCTCGTGAGGGCGCATGTATTGATAGTTTGTTGTGGCGCTGTAGTCGAGTTACCCGGAAAAAATCGCGCAGCCCGCCACGTTTGGCGGAGAATGCGTATAAAGTCGACGACGTTATTGCTTTTTTGTTTCCACTTTGAGCGATGCGCGCGTCGGTAAGCCGACCACGATTTTATAGTTCCGTGTGTTCGAGCGCAATATGTTTTGAATTTTGTGTGTTCTGATTTTGCGGATGGAGAACGCGTAGGGGTGGCGCCGAAATGCCTTTGGCGAAACGGCGGCAGCACTCTCGCTGCGCACCTGGTTGCCAAACGGGCTACATTCCAGTGAAAGACGTGAAAACGGCGTCCCTTTTCGGAATTCAAAAGGAGAGAGCCACAAGAGATCTTCGGGGAGAAGAATCTGCAACGATAGGACAAGCGTCTTGAAGAAACAAGCGCTGTCTGCGAGCTGCACTTCGAGCCCCGCTTCATCCTTTGAGACTTTGTCAACATAATCGGCGGAAAGGAAGTGAGGATTCCTCGTGGACGCCCCGCGCTTACGCCAGACGCGGTGCCGACTCTGCTGCTAAGTGTACCCCAGGGCCTGAGTGGTGACCCTCCCGGAGGACGAGAGGAAAGGAAGCGGAAGGCAAGTCCACCAGTGCTCATCACTGCAAAGCGTTCGGGGCTCGCTCGGGAAACTGACCCGTTGTCACCAGTGGTGAACACCGGAGCTCCTGCCGCGATCCCACAAGGCATCGATCGCGACGCACTAGGCTCCGTGAATGTGATAACTCCCTACTGGGCTGTTCACAGGTTCAGCAACTTCGGTGGTGTTAATTATTTGGAGACTGCCCTTGAGCCGAAGTCTAACAAGATCAGCATCGAAAGGGCGGTGTTCTTTTGTTTCGACAACATACCTGATGTGGTATGCCAAGTATACCTCAAGACGACTACGTGGTATGCCAAGCACACCTCAAGACGACTACGCCACTAGTCTACGTATCATTATCATCACGCGGTTTCTGAATCAATCGAAGAAAATCAAAACATTTAACGATGAAGTTTGCGAACCTCGTTGCCTTTTCGCGAATTGTCGAAATTGTGTTAGCCTTTAATAATGACTCCCTTTAAAACTGCAGTTGTAACATGGCCAATCAAACCGTTAATGAACATGTCAACTAACGGATATTGTTTAATTATTAAGCATTGCAACGGCTATTCGCCCATTTATTGTCCACCAAGCCCTACAGATTTAAGTAACGACGGCATCCACGTATCTGCCACCTTCTTTTTTCTAAAATCTGTAAAGTTCTGTAAAGAATAAAACAAAAACACCCAGTATGTCTGCGTGAAACAGATATGACCCCTGTGAAACCATGGGTCTTTCACTTCGAAGACCCAGCTCCTTCGAGACTTACCTGGCTGTCAGAAAGCAGCTGTTGGTTAGATGTATTGTTATAAGCGTGTGGGTTTCAGATGGTTTACCCTCGAGAGGACAATGCGCTGCACATTGTAACCATGCATGCGCTGCACATTGCAACCATGTATTCCAATGCCGTGCTGTAAACTCTCACAACCTTTACCTTGCCTGATTTGCGTGTGCTGTGTTTTCCTTCTCTGAATGATGTGAAACAGCTGCTTGTTTTCTTCTTTGAATCTTATAAAGCATTAGTTGTTCAGCCCACGTTGTCTCAGTTTTTGGACCTAAGTTCAATGTTAAAACGCGTGATAAAAATTGTCACGGCTTATAAGCCATTTCTTACAAGTGAACGTCGGGTGGTCCTCGGATGGTCGTGGCAGCCATGAAGAAATATAAGATTCTCATCTCTTTGCGACCGTCGCTTGGGTGGTTTGTCGCGTAAATGAACACAAGAATGAGTGACAAGTGAAGCGAGCTGATTAAGGTCAAGAAGAAAACGGAAAAAAAAAGACAAAAGTCAACCTGGTGTACTTAAAAACATACTATAACAATCTCGGGCTTTAGTGTTTGCCGTTTCGTTCCACCATAAAATAAACTAGCAAAAAAAAAAAAAAACACTTCTTCCGAGTTTTAGATATTCCCGCCAAATATATAATGTTTGTCCTTTTGCAACCAAGGAAATGGGCATTTCATTTCAAATGCTCACCATCCGACGAATCGAAAGTCGCAGATAATTCTACGTTGAAACAACTTGCAATCCGCTTCTTTAAAGTCACAATTGTTTTTAGTTGAAGGCAGAGTAATGTAGCTTGTACCGTCCAATACATTGAAACATCATCTTGCCAACGGTCGTGCCGCAGCGTAATTGATGCCGCGGTACGACCGCTGGAAGGTCGTAGCTGTATCAGAAATCCTATGTGCATTCTACCAAAGCGGCACCAACAATTCATATTTTCGCGCCCGCAGCCGCGCACGCGCACACCTTCTGGGTAACACGCCGGTGTCGACACCTGTCGCGATCAATACCACGCGCCTCAGACGAGCCGCTCCGATCCCAACACTACCCAAGTATTCTAGTATACTTTACATCAACGACATTCTTAAAGTCAGTAATGACCAAGAATTCATAATTTGTGCAGATGACATTGGTATAACGGTTGCTCAAGTCGGAAACCTAACATTCCAGTGACTGTACACATGGATTAACGTAAATTCCCTGCATATTAACACATCTGAAACTAAGGCAGTCTTTTAATACCCAAAATTAAATTTAGAATATTTACTGCAACCTCGTAATAGGGCCGCTTTTTATTTAAAACATTGGGCAGTTGAAAGGAACATTTGTGCAGTACTGAATGGTGATGAATCTAAGCATATAGCAAAATATATCACAAGTGCAACGAATTCAACCTTCAGCATCAAGTTCTTTCTAAAAGACCATAAGCCCGAAATGCCCCTTTGTGCAGTCAATAATGAGAGTGGGACATTGTAGAGAGTGGTCTCAAAGTTTCTACTACCAGGGTTTAGTTATGCATGTTTAGGGAAGCCGCCATTCCTTAGTAATTCAAATGAATTTATTGGCATTTTGGAGACTCATCATGGGAGGTGTTGTGCGGTGTTACCGATGGACATTAAGGACCTGTACTATACCTTAGATAAATACTCGGTTAATACAGATAGTGAGGGAGGCATTGGAGCTGAATCTCGTTAATTTTCATTCGAGCTCAGGTGTATCGGTTGAAAGCTTCTTAACAATCCTTGAGTGTTATTTGAAATCACCGGTACTGGAGTACGAAGGAAGAAAGTATAACAAAAAGAAGGTATTTGTATAGGGTCATCAGTCGCACCGATCTTATCAGAAATTTACCTTATCTCATTGAATCGTGCAGTGCACGATAATTTACAGGCGTTGTCCCCGAGTATGGCATTATTGAGAAGATATGTAGATGACAAGTTGGTGTGTACATTTATGGGAAGTCTATCAGAAACCATAGAAGGTGTGATAGCGTCAACGGCTCCAGAATTGAAGTTTGCAGTGGAATAACCGGAGAAAGGTTATAGTTTCCAGATTTGTGTATTCACGGGAATCAGCGGTTATGTTGGGAATATAGAAAAGGAAAAGCGAAACCGGTTTTGCCAACATCATTTGTCATTCGATGACCGTAAAGGCTGGGATTGTAAACTCATTGTTCAGAAACACGTTAGAAATGTCGTGTTGCCATCATATCATTGAATCGGTAGAAAGTGAGTGGAAAAAAAATGATTAGTGTAGGATATGATGACAGTTTTATCGAACGGCAATACGAATTCGTTTATCAAAGGCAGGAGAGAAACGAAACAGAAATTAAGGAACAGTTTTACTATAATCCAATATTTTCATGAGATTTCTCACAACTTGAAGGCATGTGCGATGCAGTTCGGAGTGGACACGGCCTTTAGTTCAGTTTTGAGGTTAAGCTAATTGACGACATTTCAAACAGAAATAAGTGAGTGCAAAAAAAGCTCGCCGGGAAAATCGGTATGTTGCGAGAATGGTGTTGTGTATGAAACACCATTGGAGTGTGGATTTACGTGCGTAGGACATACGTCACGCTGCATCAGTGACAGAATAAAGGAACGAAAACGAAACGTGAAGAACAATGCAAAATATTCAAAAATCGCGAAACATATCCATGAATGTTACAACTGCACGGCGCTCTGGACGGAGACTGAAAGTATACGCGAGAAGAGAAACGATGTAACTCGCCCTTAGCCCTCTTTCTTAGCGCTTGTCTTTAATGGAAATCTACTTTCCTTATTCCTTTCCAAGACTCAGCCACCATGTGTTACAACACACGCGTCTGCCTTTCTGTACGTCTCGAATGTTCTTTTCAGTGCGTGTCTCGCGCATCGAGTCTTCTTTTTTTTTATTTTATCAACCAATCTGCGGGTGTTTGCGTCCCCACGGTGAAAACCGAATACCCAGGAAGTGAAGCCAACTCTGGCGTATAGTTCGAATTTTAGGGTCACGATACACAGGTTCTCCATAAAAAAGAATTTATTAAAATCATATTAGTTTTATTATTTCACTGACCTGATAGGGCTAATACGGAGCTTTTTTTTTTGACAGATATACTTCTTTGTGGTGGTGCTGTCCTACTACAAGCAACTGGGACTTCCAAAGCCATCTGTGACACCTCCGGCTCCACTCCAAGTGCAACAGACTACTCCAACTCCAGTGATAGCGTTGCGCGAACAAAAGACCGTCGTGTATACCCTTAGAGTACAAGAGAGTATGGCCGTTCATTGCGTATGAGCGTTATATAATATTTCTTTTTTTGTCCAATCTCTAGATTTTAAAGGTGTTGATTTCTGGCGCTCTAGAGTGGACTTTGGCTTCAAAGTAGGCCAGTTTGCTCACAGCGCGTAAAGGCAAGCTAGTTTTCTCTGAAACAATTCATTTTTCATTTCTTTCGTTTGCCACACTGTGCTCTGTTGCGTGGTGTTTTGGACATACCCATCTTATCTTGGATCTTGCATCAAGTTAAGCGTAGCGTCTACATGGTTAAAATTGCGCACAAGCGCAAACTCACAACTCACACCTCCGCGTGCTCGGGTGCCCCCGTGTGAGTATGGCCTCGGCTCGAGCTGATACCGCGGGATGTTCTTTTTTCTTCCTTCAATACATCGAGTTGTGAGTCTGAGCTTGTCTCTTCTCTCTTCCCTTTTCACTGTTCCTTTCTATTTGTGCGCAATTTTAACCGTGTTCAATCATTACCAACTCGCCCAACTAACCAGTTGGCGAATTGCTCGAGTGTTAAGGGGGCCCCGCAAGAACTTTTTTTACTGGTTTTTAATTTGCACCGAACCTAAGTGCACTGAAGGTAGTAACTTTATGAATTTTGTTTTCTCGAATTTCGCTTTATTTTAAAAGTTATGGGCAAATTAAAATTACAAAAACAAGCAAAAAATAATCTCCTTCATGACGTCCTTGGTCGATTGAGTGGCCGTGAATTAGAGAAGGGGCAGTGAGCCCAGCGAGCGCTCACGGCTGCCGCACTCCGTGTCGACTGCTCGAGAGGGCTCCACTAAAGCATGTTCTGGATAGGCTGTATGAAACGGGCATCAAGGGCCGCTCGCATTGCATTTGCTGCGCGATTGAGCACTAATTTGGCATGACACTTCATTGACCAGAACGGCAGCAAACACGGGGAAAAGATCAGTTCAGAACGGGATCCACTCCGCGCTGCCATACGGCCAAACGTCCAAACCGCAAGCCAAACCTGCTCGCCAAAGGCCTTCGGAACGCTTGGAACCGGTCGGATCCTCGAGCCCGTATACGACCGCAGCGCCGCCGCGTACATCCGGGGCCTTTCTACGCTCGCCCCTCGTCGGTGCCTGATCCCACTACCCCTTTCTAGTATGCGCCACCTTTTCCACCACTTGGTGGCGGGTATGTCGACGGGTCATTTCTTGTTTCCGTGCTTTATAAACTGCATTTGTTTCTTTTCTGATCTAAAATACTGAACAAAAACTGCTTTCATAAACAATTGAAACGGTTCGCGCCACTTATATTTTGTATTTCGACTAAAAATAAGCTTCTAGCGGCTCTGACCAGTAGTAAGCTCAGCACCAAAGACTTCACATATCGCGCACTTTCGGCACCGCAGGTCGCCCCCGTAGGTGGAGGAGGTTTCCGCGTCGTCCGGTTAAAATATGACCCACTGATATCTCGTTACTCTCTCCGTGCCCGCTGGCTTGCCCGAACCCAAGAGATGTGAAAACCGCAAAAAAGGAAGCCACTTAAATATGATTGCAGGGCCCCTTTAAGGCTGATTCACATTTCTGTGACTGCTGGCGACTGGAGAGGGTTAACGAATAATTGTGGCGCAGTTGCTTGTAATAAAATTCAAGTGTGTTAACCAGACGTCATACTTATTGTAAAGTGTTAGGCCAGCGTCAGGATGTAGGTTTATCGTTGTGACCTAGGTACAGCCTAAGAGATCGGCCACATAACATTCTTAGATTTGGTGAAGCACTTGCTGGTCATACACGGTAATAAAACCCTGGTAGCGGTGACAGTAGCCCGAGGAAGTCTTTTGTTTGTCAGAAAGGTGAGAGTAAAGTATATTTCACGAAGACATAAGCATCGTCGTTCAATGGCTTAACCGATGTCCGGTACCCGGTCTATGCCTTTTTTGGCTTTTACATGTGCTAGACGAAATAAATTTACCTATTTGATGATGAAAACGTTCCATGTGTATTGTTAACCTTGATTGAAGTGCGATCTTCTTCATAAATTCCAGTGTTCTAGAAGCGCACGCAAAGTGCAATAGATTCGTCAATATTTTGGAACTCTTCACACTAAAGTGAGAGGCTGATATGCTTCTTTTATACTACATTACAAGGAGCGTACATTGGGAAGCCTTGATCACTACTTTGTGCAATTTGGCAGGGGTGTTTCATGTTTACTTTCAGGTAACTACACATATGATTTGAGCATAGTTGACAAAAAAAATTCTGCAATCTTTTTTTTTTTATATTTCATTGATACTGTAGCTCCCAGTTGAAAGCCTCTCTATTAAAAATTCGTCTATGGGGCCCTCAAGTAGTTCTGAAGTGCTTTGACGTACCTTATAAAAATGTAGGAGGGATTTGAGATGTTCGTCAACGTTTTCCAGGGACCTGACATAATCTTTAAGAATACTTAAAGTGTGTAATAGAATCATCATAGTTTTTTTTATAGGACTGGGATACTGACTTAATCCTTTCCGTGAAATTACTGCACCCATCAAAGTCTTCTTGAAGGATCTGTGTGAGAGATCAAGTGACCCTTCAGGATATATCCGTCGGTGAGCCGCTTGGCCATTTTGTACTGGGCGGCCGCAACAAGCGTTGGGAATTAAGGAGATGTTCCCCCGTCTCTAATTGCTGTGTCTGTGTGTTTTATGTATGTGCTCTACGGGTTGGACCGAAGAGAGAGAGAGAGAAAGCGTTTTTCCGAAGCCCTAGGACGCCTAGTCCTCGCACACGCGGATGGAAGGGTGCGTGGGAAAAATGAGAGCTGGACCTTTTTGTTGTTTGTTTGAAGATAAGCCGTTTTAGTCAGTCAAAATACAGCCCTCGTCAGAAGCTGGTGGCATTGTTTTAAAGCGCAGTTCTTGGGCGCCCGTTTCCGCGCATAGCGGCGTCGGCGTCGCCGTCGCCGCCGCCCTCGCCAAGCACGTTGCATTATGCGACGTCACAGACCTATACACCAATTCAATTCCCCGCTAAATTAACGAAAAACTGAATTGGTGTGTAGGTCTGTGATGTCCCATATTGCAACACTGCTCATTCAGTTTTCCCGCAAAACTTAGCGGCAAAACTGACGTCACATGCCTTGAACACCAATTTAGTTTCCCCGCTAAATTTAGCGGGGAATTGAATTGGTGTTGATGTCATGTGGCGTCAGTTTTCCCGCGTAGTTTAGCGGGGAAACCGACTTTTTGTATAAGTCGTGTGACATCATTTTTCCCGCTAAATTTAGCGGGAAAAATTTAAATTTAGCGGGAAACTGAATTGGTGTTGAGGTCACGTGACGTCATTTTTTCCGCTATATCTAACTGGGAAAGTGAATTTGTTCATAGGTACTTGACACAAAGTCATTTGACGGCATTTTCCCCTCTGAATTTAGCGGAGAAACTGAATTGGTGTTGAGCTCACGTGGAGTCAATTTTCCAGCTAAATATAGCGAGGAAACTGTAACGTCATGTGACGCCACAGGCCACGTGAGATACATATATATATATATATATATATATATATATATATATATATATATATATATATATATATATATATATATATATATATATACAGGGTGTTTTTTTTAAGCTTAACAGATTTGTTTAAAAAAAGCCGTGAAAGTTACACTTATGCCGCTTGTGGAGGTGAGTTATACGGCCAGGGGGACATATTATAGTGGGCTAATCGTAATGGTCAGTTGGCTAATTACTTAAAATTTTTTAATTAACTTTTTAATTATGAAAATAGACATATGGTTCCAATTAGAAATTTGCTCAGCGTCATCGAAAACCCCTAAATCAGTCATTTTCAGAAAGACTTTGAGCGCGTGAGAAGCGTAGTAGTGAACTGAAGTTTCCGCTCGTGGAGCAGGTACAAAGCTAGAGGTTGCGATAAGGCGCCCGCGCGATTTTTCCGTCTCTTATCTAGCCCCAGCCTTGTACCTGCTCCACGCTTGGTAACTTTAGTGCACTACTACACTTCTCACGCGCTCAAAGTCTTTCTGAAAATGACTGATTGAGGGGTTTTCGATAA